>VUQS01013201.1:32473-52244 GCA_015108495.1 Heterochromis multidens
AGCAAAAGCAACAAATCAACAAATGCAAAGTAAAAATGTTCAGTTTTGCTCCTGAAGCCATCTAGCTTCACACACACACACACACACACACACACACACAAAAATAAAACCATCATCACTGTGTGTCCCCTCACACTGACAGGCATCCATTCATTAGCTCGACCTAATGAGCTCCTTTCATATGTCAGCATATGCTGTCTGAGTATGACATGGGTCCATTGTGTGCCCTTTCTCATCAGCTCATTCATCGACTACCACATTGCGTCTATTTCCAGTGGGGCATTAGCAGTGAATGAGCAATGACGCAGATACAGACGCATGTACAGTATGTGTGTATTCTTGTCTAAAAACGTACAGACAAGGATGTATCCATGCCCACGCACAGGCCAAGAGCAAGAGAGCGTGGATTTTTACATGCAGCAATAAGTTACTTCTCAGAAAGATGCACTTTTAACCATAACAGCTCTCTGTATCCAAATAACACAAACTTTTCTGTTTCATGTTAGCTCCTCCCTAGCTCCTTCTCTGTCAGTTATGCATCCGCAGGAGCAGTTTGAAAGCACAGCGATGAAGTGTCTCCCAGACTCGGACAGGGTCTGCTTTCTTGCTTTTCTCCCTGCTGTGACACTCCGCAAGCTGATCTGAGCTGCTAAGATTATCTTGTGTCACAACAATGGAAGAGTATAGCAGTATAGCAGCACAGATGGTTGTTTTTATTTGGTTCACAAATACATCTGCTAACTAATCCGAGGTCCAACACCAACATTAGGAACACATCATATATTTATCTTGAATTTGAGTATTCTCATCAGTGCAGTTTATACTGAGAGTTTGGGATTTTCCTCAGCTGTTTTCGCTTCCATCATTGTGGTCTGGTGAGTCTTAACCAGACCCTACGAGCTGTACCAAAGCCAGCTGGACTTTAGCTGCTTCTCCCCTTCGTTCAGACGTGAACCTGTTTGTGATTAGATTGTTCTGATTCTGCTTCTGATTTTTAATTTGGAAAAACACGTCGGCCGTTCTGGAAATACTGTCATATTTCCCCCGAGCTAACCACCAAAATAGACCGCGCAGTCACACAACCATGAATCATTATGACACCTAGTCTAAATAGTCGCTCAGGTGCTTAGAGCTACGGTGGGACACATCATCAACAAAACACTGGTTCAGCATAGCTTTCCTAAACAGCTACACGAGCTGAAGCGATGTTGTAAGATTTTATAAGAAAATGCTCAAGCACAGGGCCCATATCGGCCTGAAACAATGCTTTTACTGTTTTTGTGAAGCAAGCGCCTGGCCAGACTAATTTGGAACAATCCTGTCATTGGTATCTACTCTGCCTTACGTAATAAAGTCTCCCTTGTCTGTGTCCTAGGTGTAAGCGGCCTGTCTATGTCGTCACCAGCATCCATGGCCAAGCTGCAGCGGCAGCACCGGCCCCTGGGGAGGACCCAGTCAGCCCCGCTGCCCCAGGGGAGCGCGGCCCAGGCTCACGCTCAGGCCCTGGCCCTGCAGCAGCTGGTGGTCCAGCAGCAGCACCAGCAGTTCCTGGAGAAGCACAAGCAGCAGTTCCAGCAGCAGCAGCTCCACCTCAACAAGGTACTTGATTTGATTTAGTTTTAATTGAACTGTGATTTGACTTTAATTTAAGAGCGATTTGTCTCTGAGCGCGTTTGCATGCAAAATGATGCCGTTTGTTGTATCATGTATCCGTGTTGTTATATAACATCCTATCTCGCTGTCCAGATGAAGGCAGGTGATTCGAGTGACCAGAAATCTGATATCACATTCACATAAACTGATAATTAATCGAGGCTATAAGCCTCAGAGGGCCAGCTCTGGAGCTGTAGTGTAGTAGTTTGCGTAGGCAGCACCGGGTAACACAGCCAATAACGTGTTAGCTGTGGCTGTGTGTGAAGTTGTTGACTTTCTTCTGCCCTTTTCTTTCTCTCTCTGTAGTATTTTTGTTTGTGAGTAGGTGGAGGCAGGTATGGGTTAACATGTATAGTTGTGTGTGTGTGTGTGTGTGTGTGTGTGTGTGTGTGTGTGTGAATGCTTACATCCACATCTCTGTGACTGTGGCCGAGACAGTTGCCACGGGCTGCGAGGTAACTGTGCGCTGCCATGGCAACCGAGCGGAAGCCTCTGCCTTATATGGGCAGGGAGGAAGCGAGCAGCTGCTGCTCTGGATGGCTTTACCTATTCAAGCAGAGTACGTGCTGGAGGAGAGGTGGGTGGATGAAACAAGGGATTTCCTCTCCTCCTCCTCCACCTCCCCCGCACTGCTCTGCTCCGTCTCACTCCCTTCATATGTTTCAGAGCTCTCAAGTGGCAGATTTTTACACAAACACCTCTCTCAACAGCCTCCGGCACGCCAAGGACGGCTTTCTGCTGTTTTGCCAGGACAAAAATGAAAATCTCTATTTTAACGTGTTCTGTCAAATTAATACAAGAGGGGGATAAAAAAGCTGCATTTGTTCCTTTTTTAAATTTCTACTGTTAATGTCACCTTGGAGAAACATTCTCTGGTTTCAGCCCCTTTTACGTAGAAGATTTACTCTTTTTCTACATCTGACAGGTTGAATTGAACAAGTAAATTGAGTCCTTTCGGTTTCAAACTCTCATACTAGGAGATCTCTGACTTGTTACGCTACACATATAAAGGAATAGTTCAATATTTTGGTGAAATTTGTTTTATATTTTCCACAGAGTTAGGTGAAAAGGTTGATCACTGTTATGTGTGTACAGTAAATGATGCTGTAGCAGCTTACAGCCAGCCCAGCTCTGTCCTAATGTAGCAAATCCTGCTTACCAGCCCCTGAATAGGTCAATGCGATCTCATTTTTTTAAAAATATGTACAAAGACTGCTTTTTGTTTGTTTGTTTTTTAAAATGTATCTTCTTCTTTGACTTCCTTGAGTTCTGTTGTACTATTCCTCTAAAATTTGCACATTTTTGTTAGGTTTGTGCATATTTTAATCATTAGAAATCATTTTGATTTAATGTATAGCTAATTTTAGAAATAGCACACAATACACTATATACACTCAAAAAAAATATGCTTTGCCCTGATAAACATGAAGCAATAATTCAGAGCAAAATGCAACTGAAATATATAAAATCAAAAGTTTATTTAATATTAATTAATTATTAAGAAAAATATGCTTTGTATAATCTGTATGTATACAAATCAAGTAAATTTGATTTGAGCAAATTCCTTTAAATGTAACATTTTACATTGTACTTATGTAACAAAAGTACATAGAAAATGTACATGTAATTAAATTACTTACTTATTATTAAGTCAGCATTTTGGGCATCAATATTTTTTTGAGTGTAGGTTGCCAGCTAACATGTGAAGGCATTACTTGAATTGAATCACACTTTTCCAAGCATAAAATAGAGCTCAAGTTTTATTGTTGTCATGTGACAGTTGCTCCTAATAACTCATAAAAGTTCAGTCCCTCTTTTCATAAATTGTCATTCTGACTGAACTGCATACAAAGAGAATACAACAAAAGAACAGACAGGTTGCTGACAAGAGCTTCAACTGCACTACTGGTGCTTTAAAAGAATATATAAACTGAGGGTGAGCCCAGGATAGCATATCCAAAAGGAAGAGTAATACATTTTTATCAAGGAATTCTCCTATTGTATTACAAGTGTATCATATAGCCGTAATCCATTCTTAAGTTAAATAAAATTACACTCAGTGGTTCCTGCTCTTATACTTTAGGTGAGCCTTCTTATATTTTCTCAAGCAACCATTATGAACACACGGCAGTACTGTGCATTCAAACTGCACATTATTAAAGATATTTAAACTTTTCTTCTAGCATCATATACTGAAGCATAACCATATACTTAGAAGTCATTATTCACTTAAAGTATATCAAGCCATCTTCCTAACCCCAATCCATTTACAGGATTTCTTTATAAATGCACAAAAAATGTTAAATTAAGTGTATAAAATAAAGTCACACTAATACAAATCGAAACAAGTCAGGAGGGAACAGGAACAAAAACTGATCTTTTCAGTTTTGTCCATCACTGCAGCAATAGCAGGTATGCCCACACATGCTGTGCACTTACGCACCCTGGGAGGAACCTGGCTGAAAAACAAGAATTGCACCGGTTTAGTTTAAAAATCTAACACCACGCTGGAAGCCCACAAGCAGTCGGTTCTATAGTCTCAAAGTTCATCTTACCTTAGATGGTCTTCTTCACTTTGTACTTTCTTTTTGCTTGAGCATGCAGCTTCCAACAAGGCCTTCTCCTTGAGTGCATAGGTGTAGAATTCCTTACAACTGTATCCAAAGTTGCTCTCGACTTGAATTTCACACTTTCACAGAGCACCATAGTGTAGCAGTTTACACATTTGGTGGTTTAACAAGCGAAAGATCCCGGGTTTCATCCTGGGAGGAGACACAATTTCCTTTTGGGGTTGTGTCAGGAAGAGCATCTGCGTTAAAAAAAAAAAAAAAAAAAAAATCTGTCAAATCAAACGTGCAGCGCTACTCGCTGTGGCAACCCCTTGTTAATAAGGGTCACACCAGCTTCGTTGGTCAGCCCGAGTTGTCCGCCATACTTGGTGTCTTTGCGCCTTCAAGCAGAGGTGCCCACTTCTCCACAAGAGAAGCTCTTCTTTCCATCCTTTCCTGCAGGTGTGCTAAAGTCTTCATACAATTCATCCAGGTCCAACTTTCCCCTTATATGTACGGACCTCAGCTGCACCACAGAGATGGGAGAACATGAACTTGCTCTTCAGTTCCAAACCCGAAATATTGTTCTGATAGTTGCTGTCTGAGAACTGATACCACTTTATAGCCGACGTGTTGAATGCATGTAAACAAGCACAGTTTGTGTAGCTGGAGCAAATAAAAACAGCGTTCAATCTGGCTAAATAGCTGCGTGATGTTCAAGACCAAACTAAGCTATCTGTTCAGCACATTTCTAAATACATAATCCAGAATTGCCTAGATAAAGTATCAAAATGCCATAAATGTATCATTAGTTTAGTCAGAAGTGGATCACTATAGTCAAAAGAAGTTTTTTAATTTCCATCTGCAGTAGTGGCGCTATGGTTTTGTTCTGCGAGGTCCCCACACTTCCATGCACATAGGTGGAAACCGGAAGACAGGAAGAGCAGTATCAAGGTACCTGTGAGAGAAGATGACAATGTGGTCATGTTTCTGAACCTCAGATAAAATATCGCTGTTAGAAAAAGCTTCACAACTGTCATGGTCTCCAGGTCTTGACCCAGAGTTTTGAGTTTTATTAGGTTTATGATTTCTTTGAGAAGAGGTTATCATTTATAGTATTTTGAGTTTGTCTCCTTGTTGGTATTCTCTGTTTGGTTTCGCCATGTTTGTATTCTCAGGTTTTCTTAGCTTTAGTTTCACTTTCCTTCCCTGACTTCCCTGTGTTTCCCGTTAAGTCTCTGTCAGTATAAGATGTTCCCTTGTTAGTTACTTCCTGTTTTGTTTTGATTGTCTCTTGTCTCGTGTGCCTTGTATTGAGTTGAACTTCCCTTGTCTCGTTATCCCTGATTTGTTCCTGCTGTGTTTCCCACCTGTTTCCCCCTCGCCTCATTACCTTGTGTATTTATTATCTGAGTCTCCCCTTGCCCTTTGTTGTGTTGTCCCACATTGTTGTGTGTTCCTCTGTTCCATGTTCCTTGATCCCGCGATTCCTAGTATGTAGTTTTACTGGCCCCGTTCCCACATATGTTTTGGACTTTGTTTATTTTCTCTTCTGTCAGCAATAAAGCAGTTTTTTGAGTTTAAGCTGTTTCCCGAGTCTTGCGTTTGGGTCCACAACCTGCCTGCCACACAGCAAACCGTGACAAGTCAAGAACAGGTGTATCATTGCCAAACTCCACAACAAAGAGATGTCAAACACAGGAGAAGCTGGGTCTGGAGGTGGGTTGCAAAATGGCTTGCAGTTGCAGCAGAATATAGACAAGCTTAGGAACTTCAATACTGCGCCCTATATAAGAGTTACCGATTTGATGTGTACACAGGTGTTATCTGAGCCAGCTGAGTACAGACTGAGCTTGACTTTGTGGCCTAATGCTATGCTTCTTTAGTAATTAGTCACATATAAATGTAATCAATAATTATTGTTATGGACCAAACAGTTAATTTACCAATCTAAATGTGTCAGTATGGTACCAACTTTAATAAAAGCATAAACTTTTCTCTCTTTTATCTATATGTTTGATTATCCCCACGCAGTACCCGCTGCCAATGAAATAAAGGACATCAGTTTGAACCAGATACAGAGCAGGATTCTGGGAAAGTGGAGCAGAGGGAGGGGGTCAGATAGGTCAGGGGAGGAGATGAAAAATGGGGGTAAAGAGACGTCTGTTTGGATGCAAAGAAGACAAGAACAGTAGCACAGAGGAGGAGGAGGAGGGGTTGAAAGGGAGTTGGTGAATGCTCTGACGTCAATGCTGTCCCTTGGCACCGAGCCAAGGGGACCCAGAGGCTTGCAGCTCTGGGAACACACACACACACATACACACACACATACACCCTTCCTGCACACACACACCTGTAAATGTAGCCCACTCTTGAGACTTCCAGCAAACACTTCTCTTTCTCTCAGCATTCATATCATAAACTCTGTGGAGGCGAGTACTCTCGGGCCCTTTCAATGGTTCATGTCAGTAAAAGTGAATGAAGAGACAACTGAGTCACTACTCGGCTAACAGCAGGCCCCAGAATGAGTCGATGAAAAGAGGCACAACGGGGAGTGTGGAATGTCTCTGTTCAGCGAGACACATTTTGCCCTGGAGTACAGTCGGGAGAGCGGCTACTCACATTCAATTAAAAAGGATAGGTTTGAAATGAGCAAGGCACCAATCTGGCTGAGTAATCCAAATTAAGCTTGTTAAAAGAAGAATGCTCCAGAGAAAAGAGTGGTTTGCCAGGAATTTGTTTCAGAGGAGAGTGTGCCTGTTTGCCTGAATGCAGCCTCACACATTGGATTTGTCACATCCCGCTGTTCGATTGTGAAATAAATTTCACGTCGCAGCATCATCGCCCTCCGCCCTCACTCCCCTCTCTCACTCTCTCTCTCTCTGTGCTGCGTCCTGCAGATGATGGCCAAGCCCAGTGAGTCGCCCGTTGGCCGTCAGCACCAGAGCCACCCTGAGGAGACGGAGGAGGAGCTGAGGGAGCACCAGGACGGAGGAGCCCTGCCGCACGGGGTCACCATCAAGCAGGAGCCTCCCGACCCCCAGGAGATACAGGAGGAGGTGCTGCAGCAACAGCAGCAGCACAGGGAGAGGGAGCGGGAGAGGCAGGCCGAGCAGGAACTGCTCTTCAGACAGGTAGAAGATGAGGAGTTGAAACTTTCGCCCCGTTTTATCTGTAAAACAACGTAGGCAGAGAGAATCAGTGTGTAGTTTTAGATAATCTGCTTGGCACAGATGTATTGTAGGTGTTCTTGGGGAAGTCCTGGAGTGGGGAAATCTAATTTGTGTCCTATGGCATCCCTGTGATTAAAAGCACAGGGACGATCAAAGCTAGATTATTTGTTTTGGCTGCCACCTTTTGGCCAAAAGTTGTGCTTGCAATAAAATAACACGTCAAAGTGTTTTATCTTTCATTCAGTCATCACCATTTTCCAGAATTCATCGCCTTTATTTTCATTTTTGTGTGTGAGCAGCAGGCCCTGTTGTTGGAGCAGCAGCGGATTCACCAGCTGAGAAACTATCAAGCCTCGATGGAGGCTGCCGGCCTGTCAATCTCCTTCCCTGGACACCGCCCCCTGTCCAGGGCCCAGTCATCTCCGGCCTCCGCTTCCTCCTTCCCAATCAGCGTCCCGGCGCCTGATCCTCCAGTCAAGCCTCGCTTCACCACAGGTCAGCATCACCCTCCTCTCTCACCAAAGCATCCCTCCTGTCTGCGCACTTGTAGCTGTTTGTTTACACTGTAACTGCAATCTAAAATCACTGTAAAGCAGCCAGTAGTATTTATTGCCAGTTTAGCAGCCTCCCTGTGAGTTTCATTTCAATCCTAATGCGCTAGGGACTGGAAAGGGAAAAAAAAATCACCCAAAAAATCAGGTGAATTGGCCAGAAAATGGTGTGCCGCTTCCAGCCTCCATCTGGTAGCAGAAATAGATGAGCTGGATCAGTAAATCTTGCCAAAACCTTTGTCTCTCCCACTCTTTGTTTCACTCAGGCTCAGATGGAAATATAATAAGGAAGTTGAGGAGAAATCATTTTTAAAGAATCTCCTCCCAGCCACTTCAGCGTCTGTTTTAGGAAGCGGACTATTGTGACAGTTTTTGCACGCGTGCACCACAGCTGAAGATATTTTTAGTTTGGCCTACTTTGCTCCGATTCAGTTTCCAAACTACACAGAAAAATATGAGGGAAAAAGCTGCACTTAATAGTGAATATCAGGCTGTAACGTTTGAAATTTTGAAAGACGCGTGGATTTTATGCCTCAGCTTTTCAAAATCAAAGCGCAAGGCAGCCTAATTTTAGATAGCTATACTTTGTAGATTAACAAAAATGAAGGTGGCATTTCACAATAAGAGTTTAAATTTAGCATACTTAAAAATGTAGACAGTGAAACACAAGTACAACTATATATAAACTTGATTTCCACTATTGCTGCTGTGTGCACAAGCATTTTAATGAGTTTAGTGAATGTTTCTGTGTGTTTTCCTAGGCCTCGTGTATGACTCGCTGATGCAGAAGCATCAGTGCATGTGCGGAAACACCAACAGCCATCCGGAGCACGCAGGACGCATTCAGAGCATCTGGTCTCGGCTGCAAGAGACTGGACTCAGAGCTCAGTGTGAGGTATGCTAACAAAAAATGAAATATCCACCACCATCACGTAAAGTAGTAAACCGCTTATGAGAGCTGAATCCATCTGTGTGTCTGTCTGTGTGTAGTGCATCCGTGGGAGGAAGGCCACTCTGGAAGAGCTGCAGACGGTTCACTCTGAAGCCCACGTCCTGCTGTATGGAACCAACCCACTCCGACAGAAGCTTGATTGTAAGCCTTTACACACACACACACACACACACACACACACACACACACACACACACATACTCACACAACATTTAAACTACCCAGCTGCTGATAGCTTCAAATTTAATATTTATTTCCTGATCACCAGGTTCAATCACTCCCATGTTTGTACGGCTCCCATGTGGAGGGGTTGGGGTAAGTAATACTCTGTTTGCTTTGTTTAAAGAGGCTAAAACAGCTCACACTTTTCATGCTATTTAACATCAGTTTCATTCCAGATTGTGAAAACAGTTCAGTAACATAATGCTTGCTTTTCTGGTGTTAGGTGGACAGCGACACCATTTGGAATGAGGTCCACTCCTCCAGCGCGGCTCGCCTTGCTGTCGGCTCTGTGGTGGAGCTTGTTTTTAAAGTTGCTACTGGAGAGTTGAAGGTAACCTTGAATACACTTGTCTGGTATCTCTTTCGCTGTTTCCCACTGTGCTGAAACAAAGTTTATGTTTCTTTATTGTGCTGAAGGTTTCCCACAGGCTTTGAGAATGTTTCAGAGTGAAGCCTAAAGTCACTTCCTAAAAATTTAGGATACTTTTTTTTCATTCATTCTCCTTTGCCTATTCAGAGTGAGGCTCTGATGGCAGCACGCTAAGCAGGGTAAACATCCTTTTCTTCAGCGTTTTCCATTTTCTCTTGGGAGATACCGTGATATTCCCAGACCAAATGAGATATATATACAATGCCTATAAAAACTATTCACCCTCCTTGGATTTTTTACCCCTTTATTGCTTTAATAAATGAAATCATGGTCAATATAATTTGGCTTTTCTGACAAGAATTTGCTAAAAGAAAAAAAGCTTCTTTCATCTCAAAGTGAAAAGAGTTTTACAAAATAATATAAATTAATTAAAAAAATATATTTTAAAATAAATGTTTGCATAAATATTCACCCCCTTTAAAGTGACTGACCTAATCCTAATTCAGCAGAGGTCTAGCTAGTTGATTCCAGCAGTGTCACAATTAGTGAAATGAAGATCCATCTGAGTGCAGTTGATGTGTGTCAAGTAATTTCATCCATACATTTTCTTCCACTTATCCGTGGCCGGGCCGTGGGGGGCATCAGCCTAAGCAAAGAAACCCAGACCTCCCTCTCCCCGGCTGCCTCCTCCAGCTTATCCAGGGGAACACCGAAGCATCGCCAGGCCAGCCGAGAGATATAATCTCTCCAGCGTGTCCTGGGCCTACCCCGGGGGCCTCCTCCCAGTAAGACATGCCCGGAACACCTTGCCCAGGAGGCGTCCTTGTCAGATGCCCGAACCACCTCAACTGGCTCCTTTCGATGTGGAGGAGTAGCGGCTCTACTCTGAGCCCCTCTCGAATGACTGTACTCCTCACCCTATCTCCAAGGGAGAGCGATTGGGAGTGTCAAGTGATTGTAGTATAAAAACACCTGTGTCTGGGAGGTCCAGTCTCTGGCTCATTAGTATTCCTGCTACAATTGCGACATGAAGACAAATAAACACTCCAAGCAAGCAACTCAGAGAACAGATCATTGAAAAGTATAAGTCAAGAGATGACTACAAAAAGATTTCCACGTCACTGGATACCCCACAAAGTTCAGTTAAATCCATCATTAAGAAATAGAAGTAGTATGGTACTTGTATAAATCTGCCTAGAGCTGCTCGTCCTCACAAACTGAGTGACTGGGCAAGAAGAAGACTGGTGAGGGAGGCCACCAAGACATGTATGACCACTGAAAGAGTTAAAAGCTTCAGTGGCTCAAATGGGAGAGACTGTACATACAACAACTGTTGCCCAGGTTCTTCACCAGTCGAAGCTGTATGGGAGAGTGGCAAAGAGAAAGCCACTGTTGAAAAAAGCTCATAAGAAATCTCGCCTGGAATTCGCCCAAAGGCATGTGGAAGACTCCAAGGTCTACTGGAAGAAGGTTTTTTGGTCTGATGAGACAAAAATTGAACTTTTTGGCCATCAGACTATACACTTTGTTTGGCAAACACCAAATACTGAACATCACCACAAACACACCATCTCCACCGTGAAGCCTGGTGGTGGCAGCATCATGCTCTGGGATGCTTCTCAGCAGCAGGCCCTGCAAGGCTTGCAATGGTAGAGGGGAATATGAATACAGAGAAATATTGCCAAATCCTGGAAGATAATCTGACTCGTGTGCAAGAGAACTACAACTTGGGAGAAGATTTATTTTTCAGCAAGACAACGACCCCAAGAATACAGAAAAAGCTACACAGAAATGGTTCACAGACAACAAGGTGAATGTTCTGGATTGGCCAAGTCAAAGCCCAGATCTCAATCCAATCAATAATTTGTGGCTGGACTTGAAAAGAGCTGTTCATGTCCGATTCCAACCTGACAGAGCTTGAGCTTTTTTGCAAGGAAGAATGGAGAAAAATTGCAGTGTCCAAATGTGCTGAGCAAATTCTTGTCAGAAAAGCCAAATTATATTGACCATGATATGATTTATTAAAGAAATAAAAGGGTTAAACATCCAAGGGGGGTAAATACTTTTTATAGGCATTGTATACATGATCCCTCCAGTGAGTTCAGGGTCTGCCCAAGGGTCTCCTCCCAGCTTGGGGTACCTGGAAAGCTTATAAGCTTATCAGAGTAGAGACCCTGCTCATTTCCATCAAAAGTAGCTCACTGAGGTGCTAAGGCCTCAGTCACTAAGGCCTAGAGACCAGTTGGCTACCCCTTGGCAACCACAGGTCGCTAGGGAAAAATGCATATTCCCTAACCAGTTAGCACGTGGTTGCTGGCTGTCACTAGGTGAAACTAGTTGCACCAAAAACCTCTTTTTGATTGCTTTGGTCACTAGGAGATTGACGCAGTCTCTTGAAATTTGCCAACTTGTCTGCAAACACTCACGAGCTAGTGGGTGAGCAGTAGTGAAACTTTAAACAGTGCGACACAAACTGGAAACAGAGACCATGTGCCTTCAAAGTAAAAGTTTTTACTCCTTGCTACAACACGTTTCAAAAGCCACAACTCTCCGTTTACAGTTTGTGTTGTGATTTCCACAGTTTCACTACTCCTCTGTGAGTAGTTGGCCAGTGATTGCAGACAACTTGGTGTCTTACATGCACACTACGGGTGACCGTGGCATTCTGCTAGTGACCAAAGCAATCGCAAGAAGTATATCTCTTTGTGACCAATTTCACCTAGCAACTGCCAACAACTTCCACCAGCCACTCGCCAGCCGGTCAGGGAATACATATTTTTCCCTAGCGACCAGCCAGGGCACTGGGAAAAAATAGGACTTAAGGCTGAAACTCATTTCAAGTGCTTGGCACTTCAGTTTTATTCTTTCATTCACTAATTGGAGCTCATGACAATAGCTGAGCTTTCAGCATGTTGCCTTCAGTCTCTTTATTCTCTTCACCAAAACTGTCTGATACAACTAAAAATGCTATCTGTATTTTTGTACCTTCCTGACTTTTGACCATTAAAAAGATCAAAATTAATAATTTCATCAAAGTGCCACACTAACGTCTTGTTGAGTTACAGAGTAACCTTTCCCTACCTGACAGCATCACTGACCTGAAATGAGATCCAGTGTACAGTGTTACCTTCTTTAGGCACAACTTTCTAGAAGCAAATGCTGCACACAGCTTTATTTGTGTTGGCTGGCTCACCTTTATCACCTTTATCAAGTACTCCCAATTACTTTACTTGGGGTTACCATGTTTCACAGCTCACTGAGCTCAGTTGAATGTTCCAGTTGAATGTAGTGACTGCCCTCTGGTGGACATTACACTGCTATTTTGTTAAATGTTACACAAACGATCATCATCAATTAATTTTCTTGCTTGTTTTTTTCCCAAAATGCAGCTGTATAGGATCCTTGTTGCAGCCTGCCAGTTATTACAGTTATTAAAGCTTCAGTTCACTTTGTATTGCTTTCTGAGATTTCATGTGTTTGTTACGCTCTCAGCATTAAATTTGATTCATGTGTAATAGTTTCCCACTTAAAAGCTAAGTTATGATGTTTTTAACGGTGGTTGCGATCACAGAGGAAACAGTGATCAGTGCTAACAGACTCATGTCGCTCCTGTCTGTTTTTCCAGAACGGTTTCGCTGTGGTCCGCCCTCCTGGACACCACGCAGAGGAAAGCACTCCCATGTAAGGCCACAGCCGTCACCGCACTCACTTGGAGACACTTAATCTGCACGTATACAAATACCAGAGTTGGAACAAGCTCGTCTGGAATAGAAATTACATAAACCATTGAGTTTATTTGCACATAAAGTCCTGAGTGCCTTTATTCTGCCAGTTTTCTCAGGGGCTGCTTTATTTATTTTCCATATCCTCCTCAAAAAGTGTTTAAATTGTCCCATAAAAACATGAAAATGGAGTTTTGGCAAAGATGAAATTCATAACAAACGGGAGCTCTCCCCCTCTGTCTGCTGCTGCTGTTTCAGGGGTTTCTGCTATTTCAACTCTGTGGCCATTGCAGCCAAACTGCTGCAGCAGAGACTCAACGTTAACAAGATCCTCATCGTGGACTGGGTGAGTCTCCTGACTGACCACATCTCTGTCATGTGACATAATCAGAGGATGCAGTTTTTTCTTTTTTAAGACCAGTTAGCTGTATTTTCTTCCTCTACTTCTTTTTGAAAAGGAAGAAATAGTTGTGTTCATATCATGTGTGCTGTCTGCCCTCAGGATGTTCATCATGGCAACGGCACCCAGCAAGCCTTCTACGATGACCCCAATGTTCTTTACATCTCTATTCATCGCTATGACGATGGCAACTTCTTCCCCGGAAGTGGAGCACCTGATGAGGTGAGTGTGTCAGACCTGAAAAAAATATTCTCACTTTTTATTCTTTAGTAATCTAGTCGTGTTTCTATTAACTTACATTCACCAGCCACTTCACTAGGTACACCTGTTCAACTGCTTGTTAATGCAAATGTCTAATCAGCCAATCATATGATGGCAACTCAATGGATTTAACCATGCAGACATGGTCAAGACGACCTGCTGAAGTTCAAAGCGAACATCAGAATGGAGAAGAAAGGTGCCAGGCTGGCTCGTCTGAGTACTTCAGAAACTGCTGATCTACTGAGATTTTACCACACAGCCATCTCTGTGGTTTACAGCGATGATATGTACACCTCACTAGTACCAGGTTGGACCCCTTTTCCATTCAGAGCTGCTTTAATTCTTTGCGGCACAGATTCAACAAGGTGCTGGAAACATTCCTCAGAGATTTTGGTCCATATTGACATGATAGCATCACACAGTTGCTGCAGACTTGTCGGCTGTACATCCTTGATGTGAATCTGCTGTTCCACCACATCCCAAAGGTGCTCTATTGGACTGAGATCTGGTGACTGTGGAGGTCATTTGAGTACAGTGAACTCATTGTCATGTTCAAGAAACCAGCTTGAGATGATTTGAGCTTTGTGTGTTATCCTGCTGGAAGCAGCCATCAGAAGATGGGTACACTGTGGTCATAAAAGGATGGACATGGTCAGCAACAATACTCAACTATTGGCATTTAAACAATGTCCAATTGGTACTAATGGGCCCAAAGTACCAAGAAAATATCCCAGGTATCGTTTTTCCAATCTTCTATTGTCCAATTTTGGTGAGCCTGTGAAAATTGTAGCCTCAGTTTCCTGTTCTTAGCTGACAGGAGTGCCACTCAATGTGGTCTTCTGCTGCTGCAGCCCATCTGTGTCAAGGTTTGACGTGTTCAGAGATGCTCTTCTGCATACCTTGGTTGTAACGAGTGGTTATTTGAGTTACTGTTGCCTTCCTATCAGCTTGACGCAGTCTGGCAATTCTCCTCTGACATCAACAAGGCATTCTTGTTCAGAGAACTACTGCTCACTGGATATTTTCTTTTTTGGTCCATCCTCTGTTAACCCTAGAGATGGTTGTGTGGGAGAATCCCAGCAGATCAGCAGTTTCTGAAATACTCAGACCAGCCTGCCTGGCACCAGCAACCATGTTCAAAGTCACTTAAATCACCTTTCGTCTCCATTCTGATGCTCACTTTGAACTTCAGCAGGTCATCTTGACCATGTCTACATGCCTAAATGCACTGATTTGCTGCTATGTGATTGGCTGATTAGACATTTGCGTTAACAAACAGTTGACCTGGTGTGCCTAACAAAGTGGTGAGTGTATATGCTGTTACGATGGGAGGATGTGCATATTAAATATGGCCAGTTTCACATAATGAGATCAGAGTATGTATAATTAAGTACTGTCAGCTTCAGACTGTGTTTTATGGCTCAGAATGATGAAGAAAGTTGCCTTAAAGGGAGATGAGCTAAAACAAGTTGTTCCAGACACCAAAGCCCAGTATAAAATAAATAAAAGATAATTTTAAACATGAAGTAGAGTCCAAGAATAAAAACCGTGGAGCTGGAAATGATAATGATAATAGGTCCACTTCAGCTTCTGACAGTTTTGAGTGTGGTTGCCAGTTTTTAGTTCACACTTCTCCAAGCTGGTCACACTCCAAGTTTATGTTATCTGTTGGCTCCGGGTGTATCTTGTTAGTTTCCAGTTGAACTCCCTCCAAGGATCACTTTATTAATGCTTTATGTTCTAATGGTAGTTTTAAAGACAGTTTGATGAAATGGCAAGAAATAGTCTAAAGTAAGGACTTGAAACCACAATTTTAGATACAAAAAGCGTCCTATATTCAGCTGAAAGAAGACAAAACAGCTAAAAGACAGTGAAATGAGTGGGTTTTCTCCTTTTGTTTGCTCCATACACTTAGTTCAAGTTGCACACATGCTCATCTCCACAGGTGGGCAGTGGCCCTGGAGTTGGGTTCAACGTCAATGTTGCCTTCACTGGAGGTCTCGACCCGCCCATGGGAGATGCAGAATACCTGGCTGCCTTCAGGTACCAGATAAACTTTGAGCACGCATGACAGATCAGTTTAATTTTTGATGACAAACCTGAGAGTTAAGCAGTCTGTCTTTGTAGCTCTGCTCCCAGATAGAGTTCCAGTTCTTACTGTGCTGTTTTGTCATGATGCAAAATGGAAAATCGGAATAAATTTCTTTAGGTAGATTGTTGTTTTCCGTTAGTATGGCCATAACTAATCGCTTGATACTTTCTTAATGGATTAAACTTTCGGTCTATCGAATAAAACCCAGATATAATCAGTTTGTTAGGAAACAAACAAATAAAAGCAACTGAGAAGCCTGAACTGTATGATGCTTGTTTAAAAAAAGTGATTAATAATCAGCTTTAATTATTTGCCACATTGTAGCCTTCATATAAAGTAACTGTTTGTCGTGAAATCAGAACTAAATTAAACTTTCTCCTTTGAGTATCACCTTTGTTCACATTGAAATGTTGGCTGATGCACAGTTTAATCTTTGAACTCCACCCTTCCACTCTCAGGTCAGTGGTGATGCCCATAGCCAATGAGTTTGCTCCAGACATCGTGCTGGTCTCTTCTGGCTTCGACGCCGTGGAGGGACACCCTCCACCGCTGGGCGGCTACACTCTGACGTCCAAATGTGAGTGCGAGATTATCTGAAGTATGTTTCTTATCTCGCGCTGCAGCTGTCAAACACACACGTGTGCACGCTGCTGACAGAGCTTTCAAACTGAGTCTCTGGGTGCAACAAAGTGCTAAAATGTAAATGAACTTCAGCTGCTGTGGCATTTAAGTACATTCACCTCCTTTCTGTAACCTCTCCTCAGGTTTTGGTTATCTGACCAGGCAGCTGATGACCCTCGCTGGAGGCCGCGTGGTCCTGGCTCTGGAGGGAGGTCACGACCTCACCGCCATCTGTGATGCCTCCGAGGCCTGCGTGGCTGCCCTGCTCGGCCAGGAGGTAAGGAGGTCACTTTGAAGACACACAAGGCTGGAATCCTAATAAAAGGATGTCTCAAAGGGTCCATGTTAGAAACAAAGTGGATTGGACAAAGTAGGACATTAAATTCTGGCAGCTCCAATCTCATGCTGGATCAGGCTCTTTTTACTGATGCTTGTGTAAAGCCTGATAATTGAACAGAAATGGTCATAAGAAGAAGTGAAGGAATGCGTTGTTTTCTCTCATATATACTGTTAAACATCTTGGCTCTGTACGATCTCAAAACTTTCGCGAGGGGCAGCCAATCAGAAGAAAGTTGGCTTAAATCAATGCGTCTAAAATGGCTTGTTTAACAGTGGATGAACTGAGAAGCTGCCCAGTAAACGATGAATAAGGACTTAATATGAACTGTGAATCATGCAAATCTGGTCTAGTAGAATACAAGAATCAAAACATGGAGCTGGAAATGAGCATAATAGGAGTCCTTTAAGCTGTAATTTGATCACCTAATCTTATTATAAATAGAGACAGCGGTGGAGTTAGTCAAGGAAGACTGTGGGACAGTCTCGACTTGATAGACTTCACTGTCCCAGAGCAGGTTGAGATTTATTAAAAGGATTTTAGGTCAGCTTGTTGGAGTTGGAAGCTGTTACATGCTTGTGTTTGCATTTTCTCTGTGTTTTTGTCCCATGCAGCTGGACCCACTGCCCAAGGCCGTGCTCGAGCAGAGGCCAAACCCCAACGCTGTTCGTTCTCTGGAGAAGGTTTTAGAGACTCACAGTGAGTTCACCCTCAGGAGCACAAACTCATAATACTGATACCTACAGGGACAGAGTTTTCAAAAACCTCATCTGCATCTGTAGGTTCATCAACAAGCAAGATGAGTGAAAGTTTTTAGCCTTCGTGGAAGTAGTAATTGAAAGGCAAGCTGAGTAATAAAACTGTAAAGCTTTACTGTAAAAACTTTTCTTAGCAACATTTTCTGGTTCTGTCTGGCTACTTTTTTGTGTATCACCTTCAGTGATCTGAGGTCATCCATCGTAATGCTCTACTTTTATTCAGTTCCTCTGTTTCTCTCTTTTTTTTTAATCTTCTCCGCTCTCTCAGGTAAGTACTGGCGCTCGGTGCAGCGCTATTCGCCGCGGCTGGGACTTTCTTTGCTGGAAGCCAAACGAGGAGACTCAGAGGAGGCTGAGGCCGTCAGCGCCATGGCCTCTCTCTCTGTGGCCAACTCTAATGCCATGGATCAAAGGTAAGGAATCCCAAATCACAGGTAAACACAGTGCTTAAAGAAGAACAGCCTTAATTTGAGAGTTATTTATTTTATATAACCTTTAAGCCTTTAAACCTTTAAGGTAACACTTCAGGACACTAAAATGGCAAGAATCACCTGAATAAAACAAAAGGTGAAAAGGAAACTTATCATCTGCGCTGAAACAGAAATCTGGAAAAATACTGTGAGGTTTTATTAATTATGTCCACTCAGGCTCTTTTAGCTGCAGGGGGAATTGTTGCTCTGGGTCTGTCCAAAAGTAAAGATCTTTCATACACAATTAGTGACTATATTCAGTCCAAAAATTCATTTGAATCGGAAAGAACTTTTTGGGAGGTTTTCTACAGTCCACATCTTGAAATGTATTAAAATAAAATACTGATTTGGAGTATTGATTATAGCTGCTGGAAAAGCAGTTGCAACTGCAGTATGAAGGACTAATATATGGGGATATATGGGGATTGTTATGAACATAACCACCTTCTCCATTAAGGCTGCTGAAAATTAAATTATAGTATTCAATACAATATTCAGTGAATGGTCGGTAATTTTACAAATATTGTTGATGCTACTTAAAGTATTATTTGTGTACCCACATGTCAAAATCCTATAAACGTGTGTAAGGTTAAAGAAGAGAGGAATAGTTCAGCATTATGATGTCACCCTTTGTTTGGATGACTTAAAGGAGAGATTTAGATGAAGGCATCTATAGACTGAATGGGTGCCGATATACCTGCTAACCAGTACTGAGTAACGTCCTAAATAATGGAGCACAGACTAACTGGGCAGCTTGTTAGTGCAATTACAAGCAGCAAAGCATCTAATTAGTCAGAAAATGTGCTCCAAAAGGCACAAACACAGTCAAGAGGTCCAGTTTATAAGCTTGAATTAGCTGAGATCCCATGTAGCAAACAGCAGATACAGCATCCGCTTCATGTCACGTCACGTCAAAGAGGCCATTAATTGTGCAACAAACTTTAAACACTTGAGTTATAAATAAAGTGACCTCCTGTACAGGTGTCATGAAATGTGAAATAAGCCATCAAGACCAAAAGTGTTTTTTGTATAAGGGTGCAAACATGTTTTATTTCTGCTGTAGAGTTAGGCATTTTAACATGGGCGTCAATAGGGATTGACTCACTTTTGGAACAAGCCCCAAGTGGCCAAGTGATTCCTTTTTTTCAGTTGCTGCTAGATAAAGTCAGTGTTATGGAGAAAATATTTGGTTATTAACAGTTTATGATTTCTGTATTATATTTTCTCAGCAGGCCAGAGGAGGAGCCCATGGAAGAGGAGGAGCCACTGTAACGGATGGAAACATGAGAGTGTCACCGTGTTATCATTGACCTCTCCGGAGAATGTCTCTTTGAGCAGCAGAGAGTCTCGACTGATCCCTACATTTAGTCCCCATAACCCCACTCACCACGTCAGTCACCTTGATTGGCGGCCCCTCGGCCAAAACGAGGGAGAGGGGGTGGGCTCAGCCTCAAGAGTAGGGAGCCAATCAGAAGACAGAAGAGGACTGAATTGGAAAAAATTATTTAAACATACCGGCAAGCGCTCGCTCAGAGACATTTTTTCTGTCAGTCTTCGCAACCCCACGTTAGCCCTCGGCGGCTGACCAAGTGAACATGGCAGTGGGAAAGCGTATTTGGAGCTGGGGGGGGGGGGGGGGA
>VUQS01013206.1:1789-16864 GCA_015108495.1 Heterochromis multidens
AAATGACCTAGGGAAGAAAGGGCTGGTTATCATTTTTCTCTAATTTCAAAAGATTTAATAATCTTTTGATTCAAAAATGTACCTGCAGCGTAGATCTATGACATACTCAATAATTCTTTAGACTAAACTAACTTTGCTAGTTTCCCACTGCAGGAAGCAGTAGGTGGTGTGAACACAGCTCACACCTTTGTGTGTGTTCTGATCGCAAAACCCCCTTTCACTGACATTTTTAGGGTGAAAAATGGAAAATACCTCAGAATAGCCTTGAAAAACTCTGGTCACTCATATCAGTTAAACTTGGAACAACCAGAGCAACCAGATGCTGCTAATCAAAGGTGCTTGATTATATAAAAGCCTCTATAAAAGAAGAGGTTTTTGCACTTGAAATGTGTGTTAACACAATTCCAAGGAGGAAAGACATCAACAATGATTTTAAAGAAGCAATTGTTTCTGCCCATCAATATAGGAAGGGTTATAAGGCCATTTCTAAACAAGTGAGAAAGATTATTCACAAGTGGAAAATATTCAAGAGAGTTGCCAATCTTCCCAGGAGTTTGGGTTTGCAAAGTTGCATCTGAACAAACCACATGACTTTTGGAACAATGTCCTTTGGACAGACGAGACCAAAGTGGAGATGTTTCACCATAATGCACAGTGCCAAAAACAACATTTCAGGACAAACATCTCACACCAACTGCCATGCACAGTGGTGGAGGAGTGATGATTCAGGCTTTTTCTTGCAGCTACAGAACCTCGGCACCTTGCAGTCATTGTGTCGAACATGAACTCCTCTGTATACCAGAGTATTCTAGAGTCAAATATGAGGCCATCTGTCCAAAATCTAAAGCTTGTCCAAAAAATATTGCTGCTCAAATTGGTTCTACTGAATCATGGGGTGTACTTAGTTACGTAGACATGTAAAACTTTAGAATTGACAGAGAATGTATTTTCTTTTTACCATGACTGTGTTTATTCTACACATCTCAGCTTGTGTTCTTTCTGCACATCATTAACTGAGTCTCAGCTGTTCCTTTCCTTGGTCTCAGCTATAATGTACTGTACACAACATCTAGTCATACTGTTAGAGCATAAACACAAGCTAGCCATTTATTTGTCCCAGTCAGTCTCGCATATACAAGGAATTAAAAGGCTTGACTGAGTAATAGAGAGCTGTGGCTGACAGACAAAGGAACCAATTGTTGCCTAAAGCCCTGCAAAGGAGGGGCGAGAGTAAAGAGACAAAGAAAAAACAAAACCACAGTTAGGGCAAAAATAAGCTTGAAAATGACACAAAAAGAAAGAAAATTAAAAAGAAAGATCAAGAAAGAGGAAAGAGACAATACAGCACTCTGAGAGCCATGAAATTAAAGAGAGAAAGGGAGTGACTCTCAAAGAAGGCATAAGATTTCCTCGATAGTGAGCTGCATTTCCATCCCCCATCAGGCTTTTCACTCAGCAAGGCAGTTATAAATCTGCACAGGCTGCTGTTGCCTTTATTGGACCTGGGGACGAGGCCTGTCATCCTATCACTGCCATTATACCTCCACTTCTAGCTCAACACACATACACACACTTACCTTTAAGCCCCACCCAGCCCCATAGGATTCTAATGTTACACTACAACACCCAGAGCCTTTTTTCTTTACCCAGCTATTTGATCAAAGCAGAGAATGCAATCAAAGGTCGAAGGGTGTGTTTCATGCCCCCACCCAAACCTCCCCAAACCAAATGTGATTCATATACAGAGTGCTAGTAGGGCACAGTGGATTTGGATTTTAAGCTTATTGAATAGGCCAAGTCTGGATACTGGAGATAAATAAGATGCATCCCTGTCTCTTGTGCTGCAATTCTCATTACAGTCAAATATGTATACTGTGTATATGAAGTATTGAAGAGAGGAGTATTAAAGGGAGGAAAAGAAATGTGGAGGGCAACCCTTCCCCTGAGTTCTTCCATCCCCTTAATATCCAATTTAGAGACAATTTAGCACAGAAGTGAGGGGGGCTGGTAGACGAGTGAAAGTGGCAAGCTGTGGAAATTAAAGTGAAGCCTCAGCTACAGCATCGCCGGAGGGGACAGACATGCCGTCAAATGAACTTGAACACAGCGTTTCTCCCGCAATCCTCCCACAACTGCACAGCCGCTTGACGGGAGTTAATTTGATAAATGTCAGTATCTCGTCATTAGAGGAGAGACGTTAGTGTCATAAATTGCACACAGCTGGATTCTACTCCTGAATATCTGCAATTCAGACACAAAAATCAGGATGTTCGGCTCCTTTTAGCTACTCAGGAGATGCGGGAGAGTGAGCACTTTACATTCGCAGTATAACAGTTCAATGTAACTACAATGGAGCAGCACAATGACTCTTACAAGATATAGAGAAATCTAAAAGAATTGCTGTAAAAGAGACGACTGCCTTGGTTCCCATGTAAAAACCAAAGTATATACAATATTTGGCTGCAAATTCATCCCCGTGGAGATAATGTGTCCCTGGAAACTTATTTTACTGTATGAATTTATTTATGATTTCAGATGCTCCTTTGAGAGAACCAAGGGGATCACACACTCCCAGTATAAAGACCTGACTTTTTAATTTTTTTCCTATTTTTTTCAGTTTCTTATGAATATTACTTCACCAAATGAACCAGCAATCACAGCCGTCTGATGCATATCTGCTGGTGAATTTATTTTTTCTGCTTCCTGGCAGTATTAACATATTCTAGTTGAGAAATCATAACAAACCAATTTGCTTGCTGGAGGTAATCTTTTTGCCTCACCATTGATAATCTCTGTGGAAACAACCCAGCAGCAGCAGCAGCAGCAGCAGCAGCCGGTTCCAGTTATAAAACTGGGGCCATTGCCAAGTCAGAGACACAGCTCCTTTAAAAAACTAACAGCACTGCCTGCAGTGATGTAATCATCTCTTTGTTTCAGAATAGAGAGATAAAAGACAAACTGCGATGCAAAAAATGTTTACAGAGGAATAGCAGGGCCTGGCATCACACTGCTGGATAAAGGGATAACAGAGATGAGTAGAGGAACAAGGATATCTGTATATACAGTATGCCTGCATGAAGTGGGGCATTGTGTACTGAGTGGCTTCACAATGCTACGGTTTATGCTATGTGGTTTGTGTATTTTCCTAAACCATGCATGGAAACAGATGAAAATGTTTTTCCAAATCTCTGCCACAGAGACGAAATGCCAGATTCGACAGCCAGATTGTTATCGTTCATGAGTTATTCCGCTGCCTCAGTGAAGGTATATTTTCCCCGCTGTTTGCCTGTTTGTTTGTCTGTGGGATTACACACGATGAGCAAGCGGAATTTCATGAAACTTGGTCGAGAGATGAAACGTGAATAAGGGAAGAACCCCCAAAATTTGGGAGTGGATCCTGTCACTTTTTGCAAAAAAGACCTGCGGAAATGCCTCAGGCTGCATCATACACAGCTTATGCAAAGCAGCAACCTGGGTACTAAAACAGAACGCATGAGGATTTCCCTGTATTAATGAATGAATGCTGATAAACTCAATGGAAAATGTTGTTTTGTTGAGAAGCAAAGGTTTGATCCTTAGTGGCTATTAAAAAGGACAATACATCTGATTAATATCACAAGGAAAATGAGCTTATTCAGTTACTTATTCAACAGAGGTAATGCTCCTCAGGGAAAAGGCCTGACACTGGCTTACTCAAATTTTGACCATTCTTCAATGCAAAACTCCTTTAAATGCAAGACACTGTCTTTTTGAAATTGCAAAAACATTGCATGGAATTGAAATTAGGCTTTTGTTGACTGACCATTTCATAAATTATTTTAAGGCATGGATCAATACCTGGAAGCTGACCCATCCCTGAGGCAGCAAAGCAGCTCCAAACATTTCATGCTTCACAGTTGGTAGTTCCTTCTTCTGAAAAGATGTCTACTGTTACTGCAGGAAAGCAACTCCATCTCTAATTTGTCTCTCCAGAAGACATTACTCTTGAAGTCCTGGACTATTTGTTTCTTGGGCAAACTGTGGTGCTGCTGGAACAGCCAGTTCAGGACTAACTGGGAGTCCTTGAAAGCTACACCACTTGCAGATAATGATTTACAAAAAAAAAATGTTTAAATTCATTCCCAGACTCACAGGCATCCACAATCTTTTTTCCTGAAGGCCTTAGAGAGTTCTTTGGATCTTGGAATGATGACACCACACACTTCAACAAGAATGAGAAAACCAGACCCAAGGAGTCAAAAGCTTAAATAAGACATGTTCCTTCTGAAGGAAACTCTAATCATCCACACCACCACAGTGTTAAGGTATAATAAATGTAAGGCTGTACTTACTTTATTCGTGTTACAGATTTTTATGTATATATAGATCATGGTGTAACACATGACTTTTCTAATGCACACTTTGAGACCGTTTTTTTCTCCTCATATCCTTAATGTGGTCATCTCATGCACACAGCTCTGGCTGTGAGCACAGCAGCCCCACCCACCTGCTGTTCAAACCTTCTGTTTGCAGCATCTGCTGACTTTGACACCAGAAAGTGCTGTGCACATTTATCTGCTGACAGGAGTGCATTTCATGATTTTGTGACATCGCAGCTAGTTTGGTATTATGATGCAGCACGAAACAGGCACAGGTGTGATGTATAAACTGGAATCTCCAACAAAACTATGTCAGACAGAACTATTTTTTTTCTGTATTATGTCTTATACTGTGTCTAAAGCAGTTCTTGAAAGTAAAAAGAAATACTCTATTAAATATTTTCCATCCATCCCCTTGCTGCTGCTTATCCAATTCAGGTTTGCGAGGTGGGGCTGGACACACAGAAAGACAGACAACCACTCACAGGCCAGTGCTTTTATTTTTATTTTTATTTTCTGGTTTGGTAGTTTTAATCTAGTCTTAAAATATCTAATTTAGTCTTAAAAAAACAGGAGTAAACTGGAGAAAATTATCAAGATATGCTGTAAGATTATCGGTCCCACTTTTAATGACCTTAAGCACAGACAATCATTTTGGACCTTTGGGATTCTTTACATGCTGAGCTTCAGATGCTAACATCAGGGTGAAGGTCTGGCTTCCCCAAAATCAGAACTAATAGATTCAGAAGGTCATTTGGTAATACATTTGGATCTAGTATTAGTTATTTTTTTTACTTTGTACTAAATGAATATCTGTACGCATGTATACAGTACATTGTGTTAGACTACTGTCTGCAAAGTGAACTGTCCCATAGCCAGATTAACATTTTACTCTACTCTATTATTTCAACTACAGTGGCATTAAAGTTCATTATTCTCAGGCTTTTATTGGGACAACTAATTTACTAAAAATAAGTGTAAAAGTTAAAACGTATTTGGTGCTGCAATTTTTCAGAAAGATGACCATTAAGATTTTTCCAGAACCAAAATGTGACATTTTTACTTTGTCCAAATGTCCTAAAGTTCTGGGTTTTCAATAATATAATCCATACATTAGAAGCTGGAGCCAAATATCTGGCAGCTCTTTCTAACCCATCAATATATTGACTAATTTCAGGATCATTTAGATATGAATTCTTTGTTTCACAAGCCTCGTGCTTAGAGTTTAGAAGAATTTACTGTCAGGGGATGCTGCATCACTGCCACAAGTCAGACAAACAGGGAGACAAGCGATACAATAGAAAATTATGTGATAAAAAGACAGACAGATGAAAAGAGACAGACAAGTTGACAAGTAGGCGGGTTGAAGATATATAGTCTACAGAAAGAAATGACCTAAACACAAAAATAAACATAATTACAACAACAGATCACATACACAAATATAACTGCACCGCCAATCATGAAGACAGTCACAAAGTCTGTCATATCTTGTTAGTTTTGTCATCTTCCCCTCTGTGCTGTGGGTTTTACATTCTCCTCTGTACCCGCCAGCTTTCTAATTCTCTTTCTCCTTCCTGCCTCCGCTTCCTTTCATCACACAACACTTCAGAGTAGAGCGTGCTCCTGTCTCAGTGGACATGCGCTCAGAACACACCGCTCTTACCCTTAATTCTGCCAGACAAACCTTTGATTCCATAAGCGCTTGTCGTGTCTTTCCCGTCAACTGCTAAAGTCATTAGGAAAGAGACTCATTACTCCGACCCCCGAAGCGTTATGGGGGAAATAAGTGTTCAAATTGCTGCAAAAATCACACAGAGACTCTGATGAATAATACAGCATGCTAAATTACTTTCTCCACTCTGGAATATGGACGGCGCTCATTAGAAAGTGGTTTCTACTGGCAAAAATGGTATGGTTTTAGGTTGGTAAAGTGGCAAGGGAAGACTAAGGTAATTTTAACATAGGGTTGATTTATATGTATTGCCATGTGTTATCACAAAAAGCCCACATTCTTAATCTCCAGTTCAATTTTTATGCTACATACCATCTTTCCTCAGAATCTCTTGATTTGTGCGTCTGTCTGCTTTACTCTCATTTCCTTTCAAAGTTGGCTTTTGCAGGAGCCAGTCTGCGATCTCGCCACAGCGGTAAATCTTGAGGGCAGACCTTAGCTCTCTGACAATCTCTTTAATGCATCATGAGCACCGTGGTGATTGCGTGTGTTTCCATGTGGGCGGAGAGCAGCCTCATTAATTTATCTACAGCAAAGCTGGCACTCTCCACAGCTATCCGAAAATCACTCTGTGGCCCATCATAAGTAATGTGCGGGTTTTAAATGCTCTAAAGGGTCTTACAGCTGTTAAACTTGCATCATTAAACCAAGATATGAACGTTTCATTGAAAAAACAATAGTTTACGTCATGAAAATATTCAATACAAGATCTCAATAAAAACTGCCTTCACACACAGTAGTTGCAGAGGAAGCTAAAAAGGTGCCATACAGAGGTTGAAAATGAACCAGAAACTGCATCGTACAAGAAAAACTGATGTCAGCCTGACTGTTACCGAAAGTATCCCAATACAGCTACATCTGCGGTAACTCACAGGTCTATCGGAAGAGTAAATGTAGCCTGTATAGATCAGCTGATTTCTCTCTCTTTAGCTTAAACTTCAAGCTTAACAGATTGCAATGAGACCATGAGTATACCGTAAAGATAATAGCTGTGCTTTCAGTTAATTGCTAATTTTGGAACATTACACACATCCACGTAACATTTCACAAGGATAACAAGCTGTTAGCAATGTGTTAACATTGTGCTTTTTATGTAAGCCATTGCAGCTCAGTGTCAGAACACACCGTTTCCTAATTAGCAGTGAGTATAAAGTACTAAGGGTAACGGAGACATCATTAATTTAGAGCCATGAAGCCAGTGTAGCAAGTACATATCTATATGTATACTGCGATCACAGGTGTTTCTGTGTATCTGTTGCTGGAAGATGGAAGCAAAGATTAGAGTTTACCACAGTAGAGGAGTGGGGACAAAGGTCGCCTGGTTTTTTTTTTAATTTTTATTATTATTACTGTGTCTGTGTGTATGCCTCAAGGACAAAAGCTAAAAACCAATTACCAAACAATATTACTTTTCCAATCAATAAAACCACCAGCTAGAAAGCACACAGTGGACCTTATCAGCTATTGGACCTCACTCATTTCATGAAATAATAAAAGCACTGACTGTGGTGTGACACAGTCTTTAAATAGAAATATGCAATTATTATGCTGAACTACCATGCTGAACAGGTCTGGTGTCCAGGTGTGATCTGTCTGCTACAACAGCATATAAAAACAGCTAAAATGAAAGTCAGCAGCTCCTCTATAATTGACATTTTTTAAGTTGTAGTCTATGCACAGCATTTTCTAAACTTCATCACTCTATAAATTTCACCCTGAAGCCTAAAGCTTTATGTCAGTGTAAGAAATCCCCACAGTTAATGTTGCTTTGTTTAAGGCTATACTGACAGGAATCCAAGAAAAGGTTTGTTTTATTTCATCCACTCTGAAAGAATTTCATGTCTAAAAAAAAAAGAAAAAAGAAAACTTACCACATGATTGCTCCCCTCTAACTTTCTATTTGCATTTTTGAAATGAGACACTATGCTGACTATAATGACAGGCCACAAATGAAGACAGATAATGCATCTAATAAGCAGATGTTCAGCAGACATCTCATTATTTTTCAGTGTAATAGCATAACAGTGTAATGGCTGATCGTCATAAAACAACAGACTAATACTAAAATACTGAAAATGCTGTGTGAGTATCCTAGAAGTAGTGTACACTGATTGTGAGTTTTATAATGGGATTATGGTATGCACTGTTTTATGACATATGGAGCTGAAAGAGTCCTGCATAATGGAACCTCAGTCTAGCAGCACAGCAGATACCAGAAAAGCTTTAGCCAGCTGGAGGGTAAGAGGCTTGTTGATTTTCTACATGTAAACTGACGCAAACACATAAATTAGTTGTTGGTTCAATTCTGAGGAGCGAGCTAAACACAATACCCAAGTGGCGACTTCTAAAAATAGCTGAACATGAAGCCAGTGTGGTATCGCCAGAAACAGTTCTCAAAAAACTACCTGAGCCATTTTCCTCTTCCTATAATGGGGTTGAAGTTTTATATAACTCAGCTGTTTAAATTGTGCTATGCATGATTAAAGGCACGGATGTTTTGAATGACAGCTTAGTGCCGAGTAGGCTTTTAGTTTCACATCAGCTAATCTGAGTCACTGAACTCACTCTTCCAACCATGTCTCTGGTATTGTTGCAGCTTGAGCCTTTTTAATACAATTATCTGACAAATTACACAGCTGTACAGCTGCTTGATGTGTAGTTTACTGTACTTAAAACCAGCCCAAGAAGACTGTGTGCAGGGTTTTTTGTTTTATTCTGTTTTGTTTTTTGGTAAGTGAAATAGTATCGTTATTTTTATTCGTGTTTTACCACTAGTTAGCAGGTACCCATATTATCTATGGATGCATAGCCAAGTTGCCAAACTCCTTCAAAACTAATGTCTGCAAACTAATGATTGCTGTTACAGTTGAGACATCCACCTTCTATACACAGTCTTTAATAAAGCCTCACAGTGAGCCCCCCAAAATACACTCTGCGAACAAAAGCATTGGTCCACACCTCTTAACCTCTGAATTGTTGTTTCAAGTGTTTTCAGTCACATTGCCACAGGTGCATAAAATCAAGCACCTATGTGCAGTCTGCCTTTATAAACATTTGTCAAAGAATGAGTCATTCTAAAGAGCTCACTGAATCCAAGTGTGGTACGGTAATAGGATGCCAAGTAAGTTTGTGAAATTTCTTCCCTCCGAGGAAGGATGTCACCAAAACTGATACTTATGGTACCATTCGATACCAAAATTCAGAAAATGCAATAGTGCTTGTTTTTCTTTGGTACTGTGGGTACCATACGCAGCATAATGTATCAAGGTGGCCATTCTTAAGGAACTGAAGGGGGAAGCATACGGCTACAACTGTTCTAGTCTATCCTTACATGCTGAAGAAGAAGGAAGCCCATAAGCACAGGAAAAACTACAAATGGCACAACAAAAACTACACATAGAAGATGGCGACTACTGCAGCAGTTGGAAGCACGTTGTGGGGAGGAAACATTTCCAATTTATCAAAGCACCTACAACACAGACATCCACATCTGTTCAAGGAATTCAAAGAATTGAAGTTGAGTAAGTTTCAGTTCACAGTAACAACATCCAAACCATTATCCTTCTTACGTTATCCTGAAATGCATGTTACCATTTTAATGGTGCCGTTGTGAAATCAGCTTTGTTCCATAGGCTAAAATGTTTGCAATGGCTAACATTAAATGCTTATATTAACATAATGTAACTGCAACATTAGTAGGCTACTCAGCAACCATCCTAACATTTCATTCTGTTTCTTGTCTATAAGACATAATATTAATATTTTAAATAAATGACCTGCATCCATGTTAGTGTTTTAAAATGGCTGTTTAATAAAGGAGTGTATGTTTAAGTACATGAGAGGATCTTTTTTTTTGGTACTGAATTGGGTAATTCCACTGGTATTGGTACCGACTACTAAATGTCTGGTATTGTGAAATTCCTACCTCCAAGATATTTCATGATGAGTAAGTGGTATTATTGCAAAGTAGAAGTGTTTAGGAACCAAAGCAACTCAGCCATGAACTGGCAGACCACATAAAGTTTCAGAGCGGGATTACCAAGTGCTGATGCACATACTGTGTAAAGGTTGCCAGTGCTCTAGGCTGAGTTCCACACCTCCTCTGGCATTAACATCAGCACAAAAACTGTGTACAAAGAGCTTCATGGCATAGGTTACCATGGATGAGCAGCTCCTGTAGGTGTAATGTGTAGGTTTCTCAGTACTTTTATTCATGTAGCATATCTATGACTGCCACTTTTACAAAGTATGAAGGTGGTTAAAATGTTCTTCCAACCATTCTTCTTCAATTTGCATACATTTCACAGAGTAAGTCAACATTCAGTGAATGTTGTATGTTTACATCTCTCTGTCACATCATTCACATTACAACTCCCAGAGCCCTGTAACAGAGGTAGTGTTATTCTCCTGCTGCTGATGCTGCTGAGATTGTCTCCAAGAAACCAAATCAGCTGCTCACATCAGGCGTGTTTGCCAAACAACTGCACTTCTGCCACTCAGCAGTTAGCACCATATAGCCAATACAACTCCCTTAGAGTCAGTCAAAGTCGTTTTAATATTTAAACATGACATCTGACCATTAAACAAAATCTCTAGCTTGATATATTTCCTGTCTAATCAGACAGTTTGATGGGTTGGGGAGACTCATCTGCCCTGCACCACTGTATCACTCTGTAGTATGAGGAAAATCATTAATTAATAATATATGTTGATTATCTCCAACCTAAGAACAAACCACAAAGGCTAACACTCAGTTTACCTCAACCCTGGTCCCTGTCCCTCAGCTTCTAACTCAAACAATAGGGCCTGCAGCAGGGCTTATCATCCGCAAACAGCAGAATGAGCACAAAAGGCTCCAGTCTTCCTAATCTCTGGTCAAACACAAGCTGCAGCAACATCACCGCTTGGGGCAATAAACTGCTGCTTTATGCCAGAGCTGTTCAGGGGACACGCGTTAAGACTTTCTAAACAGACCACAGAGATTTGCCAAAGCCTGTCTCCAGGGGAACTGTTGCCTGGGTTACCAAATCTAACAGGAAGGGAATTTCATTTCTGATTATGTAATCTGTCAGGATGCACAAGAGGCTTTTATTCATACTACTTACAAAATATAACTTTAGCTAAATAATGTTTTTTTCTATTCGTAGTATAACTGACAGTGGCTTGTGGACATTTGTTTCTTAATCACACATCTTACCCACATCGCATGATCTGCCCAAAGAACTCTACGACAAACAAATTCCAGCCTTATTTTCACAAAGAGGAGGAAAAAGACTGCATTCCACCGTATGGTTTACATCCATTAAAAGCATTTCTCACCTAAGCTGGTTGCAGTTGAATTTCTGTGGCCTGTATCAGTTCTGCTCTAATCTTCTCCTCCACCCCTTTACTATCCTTCCCCCCTCTTTACATTGGCACTGCGCCCGTCTGACTGTCTGCCAGGTTCAAGCGTCCCAGCATTAATTACCTGAATCCAGCACTCGCACATTCCCATGATCACTCTAAAATCTACACACACACACAGATGATTGTCATGCCCCCCCCTCCGCCCCACGCACACACACACACACGCATAATACCTTTTCAAACACACACCCATTTGATACTAGAGCATAAACACACTTTCTAAAACCCACAGTAGACTCAGTCTAAGACTTTCGTTTTTCATGTGAACATACCAGTGCTCATTTTCACAAAATGAGGACAGTGAATAATAAGGGAGATAAAAGAAAGTGTCTACACAGAAAGTCATTTCAATTATCTCTGCTCTGGCTGTCTGGCAGCTGCTATCTCTTGAAGGTTGGGGGCTCAGCACACCACTGTGTCCTAAGGGACTTGGTGATGAGTAACCAGTTTGCTATTTGATTCCCCTCCATACATCTTTAAGCTACATCTCATCAATAACCCAAAGAACCACTGACTCTCCCCTGTCAGGCAAAGCAATGATTGTCTTCTAAAGCTTAAAAACACTCTGGTGATGGCTGACAGCATTAAACACTTCTCATCAGATCTAATGAAGGATGAAAAAGTTTGGATAAATTCCACGAGATACATTTGATGCTAAGACCAGCAACAGCAAGCCAGCCCTGCCAACTGTATTGCATTCTATAGTAATCTTTATGGCTACACTGTGATATGATGAAGAGGCACGCTGGACTGAAGCAAACCTCCCGACTAACTCCTAAATCCTCCCATGTATTTACCGCAAATGTTCAGCCTAGACCCTGTACTGCTGGCAACAGGACCAAGAGTGACACTGGAAAATCTGGCTAGGCCTGTGTAAGCGTTTGTGTGCTCTATTTCTGCTTTTCTCTTGAGGGTAATTTAGGCACAATGCCTTCCATGGTTCTCCCACAGGGACATGACTTTTTAAATGTACCGACAGTATTCATAAACTTGTCCATAAACACAAGCAAAATATAGGAAATATCTTCAAAATAAGAAAACCAAAGCAACATGAGGGCATACATATGCACCCATGTTTGCTTGTTGCAACATTTAATAGTTCAAAACAGAAAGGCCAAGCACGTGCATACAGTATGAATGTATGCACGTTGTATGCAGTGAATAGAATTAATTATTGTCAATGATTAATCCACAGATATTTTTTTAAACAATGGTTTACTTGTTTTGTCTATAAAATGTCAGAAAAAAAGAAAATGTATAAGGTGATGTCTTCACAACACAAACTGTCTCCACAGAAATGATCACAAGCATTAGGCTTGTCACAAACTGGGAATACAACACGACCAAAAAATTAAAAGGGGAAAAAAAAGGGGAAAAAAAGAAAGAAACACGGGTGACAGATAGTGTGAGAAAAACAGCAAGAAGAGATGAGAGGAGCCTCTCAAAAGCATCATCTACTTTGTGAGACAGTGAGGGAGGCAGTAAGAATTAGAGTCTTTATTCTCTGGCGCCTCAAGGGAGGAATGATATATTCAATTTGGGTTAAAAGAATGTGTTAGGAAAGGAAAAACTCCGATGGGCCTGGAGTGCATGCAAGACACGGATCGGAGGTGTTAATGCCTTTTCTGTGTTTCTCTGATGGATGGAAATTAAGAGCTTTTTCTAAGACAGATCAAGGCTACAAGCTGTCAGTGAAACATGACTACAAGGGCAGCCGAGTGTCACTCAAAACTGTCTAAGTCTACATCTTCACCTGACCTACTGATTCTTCACCAGCTTCATTCGCTTTGCTCACTCATATACTTTTTCAGCCACATCCCTTTATTTCTCAGACCTCTTCCCCTCATGTCTTAAACTTTCTACTAACCATTTCATTGTTCTCCTCCCCTTTCATCTTCCGCTTCTCTCTCTGGGGTAATGACTGATATTGAGGTGCCAGTTACATGGCCTGCTGGGGTAACATTAGCCTGCTTATGTAACAAGACACTACAAGCAGGGGAGAGCAAGGCGCTGCAGATTGTAGTGCCTCATATGTATGCATGGGTATACGCCCACGGGTGTCATTTAACTTCAGTACATTATGAGAGAGCAGAGAAGCATATAAGCACTTTTCAAGCATCAAGTCCTACAGGCAACAAGGCTAATACTGGTTTTGCTTGACGGCTGCCTCAAATAGAGACCTTGTTAAAAATCTGTATTAAAAATGTGACTAAATGTATTAGGTAATATAACTGTAACTTTTACATAGTATAACAGCCAAAAATCTAGAAAGGCACTAATGAAGAGAGACAGTGGTTGGATATCATGGATAACACAGAAGCACTGACTGTATATAAAAGATGGACATATTTCATGTTGATTTTACGGAGCCAGAAGTGACCATATTTGGATGAGATGGTGGACTGCTAAGTTATCAACTAGGTAGCAAGCTTGTTTAGCTTGCTGTATGGATGCATTGTACAGAAACAAAATGTGGAGTAAGACACAAATAAAATACTAAAATTTCAATCTGAAAGCTGGAGTACAGACTTCTTGGACTAACAGTAGAGTTAATAGCACAGCAGGCAATATTATTAATAATATTAACTGAATAAAACATGCTCACTAGTAAACACTAGTAAAACTAGTAAACTAGGAAACACTAGTGCATTGTTGTTGGTGAATAAGCCATAGGGTCCAAAACCTGTTTTTGTACCAGGGTGGAAACCTGCTTATTTTTTCTTTACATCTATGGGGATTGTCTCACTTTTGGAGCCAGCCTCAGATGACCACTCGAGGATATGCAGTTTTATGTACTCTCACTTTTTAGCCCCAGAGGCTGCGGCTTGGGGAGATGTAATTCCGACCACAGCAATGAATACATCTTATTGAGTTGCAGTTTTGTAAATAGTAACAACAGGACTTGACATGCCTGCCACTGGAACCTAGGACCCAATGACAGAGCTGCAGACTATGTTAAGTTAGTATGGCTGCCTGAGAAATCATGAGGTACCTTTTCTTTCTTTAACTGTTACTTCTTTGTGCTAAGGGTTAAAGAAGGCAGACCAGTAATTCTGGGATAACACAATGAGACGGACTAAATCCACAGAAGAACTGCGGCAAGTTCTCATAAATGCTTGGAACATCCTAACTGTCAAGCTGTTTAAAACTGTGTGCAAGTGTACCTAGCACAACCGGTACAATTTTGAAGATCAAGGATAGTCACACCAAACAGATTTGATACAGAATTTGTGTTTACTTTGTGCTTTACTTTTGAAAGAATTCTTACTTTACCTTTAGGGCCTAAAGCCTTTGGGAGATGATGACATAATGAAAGCACAGCAGGTTCTTGTACTCATTCAGACAAAGGCAAATTTCCCCATGGAGTGTTGGTGTCCTCAAATTCTGTGGAAACGACCTCTTTTGGTGTGTGTGTGTGTGTGTGTGTGTGTGTGTGTGTGTGTGTGTACAAAGTGACTGGGAGGGCAAAGCAGGTGGGGGGTGAGTCTGCTGTGGGTTGAAATGGTGCACAGCAGCACTGCACTGTTTCTCGACCACCAGACAGATGTGCAAAGAGCTGCAGTCCCACATGCTTAT
>VUQS01013206.1:16884-38898 GCA_015108495.1 Heterochromis multidens
CACGCACGCGCACACACACACACACACACACACACACACACACACACACACACACACACACACACAGATATACAGATGCCTGGGCAAACATGACCTCATATAGAGCAGAATACACCGCAAGGACACATGAATGCCATCTATCAACACTGAGGCATATTTGCATGCAACTGTGGTCACACATCAGTCCAGATGTACGTGTTTTCTACCACAATATTAAACTCTATATGACCAAAAAAGGAAAGCAGTCAGCGATGGAAAAAGAGAGAGCGAGAGTGGCGCTACAGTAGGCGAACAAAGGAGTAATTTTTGTCATCATCCCTTAGAGGTGTGACAATGAATCAAGCCTGTCTCGCCATTCAATGAGCGTGTGTGAGATAAATGCAGCTACAGGCTCTTAAAATGTGTAGTACAGCAAACTGAAAACAGCTTCTTAACTGAAGCCCCAAATGTCCTGCTGCCCTTGAATTCAAACACTTCCTGATTGAAAAGCCTTCCTTTAGCGCCAATTTAGCTTCAATGAAAAGTTGTGCGACAGATGAAAAACAGTTAAACGTATATAGTAAATGTTGTATTTAGTGCTGACGTGTGATGAATAAACACACTTGATTAATTTGCCAGTCATACACACCCAACAACACACACACACACGCACATGCACACACTTACAAACACAGAGAGGTTTATTTATGGGTGAATGAGGCTGAGATCCCATTCAAACCAGCTCTGAAGGTGGTCTGGCAGATCTGGTCACACTCCAACACTAACGGCTCTACATGAAATTACAGTTTGCTTTCCTGGGTCTCCTCTTCTCTCAATACAGATTTCATTTTAACAGGTTTTGTCTTTTAAACAACTTTTCATCATTATCATGAGATCATTTTTCCTTTTGAGTGTTTCAGTCTTAATTGTACCAAATAAATGTTTACTTTTTGGCTCTTTAGTAAAAGCAAGTAAACAATTATAGACTGAAACTCTTGTAAAAAATATCAGTGTGATACTACATCCGATCAAATCCTCTTGTGGTGCTTCTAGGTTGCGGTAATTCAGTCAGTTTTTTTTTTAACCACTAATAAACAACAAAAATAAGAGAAAAATGCACGAATGACTACCAGGCATCAAATAGAGAAAGATTAAAAGATAATTACAGCCATGAAAAAGTCCTGGTTGGAAATCCTTTACATAATGAAGAAAAAGTCAGGTAAAGCTAACATGTCACAAGTCTGCCACAACTATGTGAGGTCATGTCAGAGCAGTTTGTGGTGGGGCAAACTTGAATAGCATTTATGCTTGAAATGCTCATGCCTAGGCCCAGTCACTCTGGCCTCATGAGCTATTGCTGGGAATGCATTGAAATTCAATGATCTGCTGCAAATTTTATTAATTTTGATTGCTGTCCAACTATCTGTTGTTTATATAATCTAGGATTCAGTGCAGCCTTGCATATGATTCTTGTTCAAAATTTATTAACAGAAGGGAATTAATCGCTGAACTCTTCTTCTTGTAAATTATGAATCACTGAATACTCTGGTTAACAAAGAGACTGCTTAAAACTCCAATCACACAGGCCTCCAAAGCAATCGGCAACCCCCTGGCAACCACTACTTGCTAGGGAAAAATGCGGTGAGAGGTTGCTTAAGGCTGGAAAGAGGTCACCCATGGTCGCCTGTAGCTTGCATGGAAGACGGCGACTTCGCCAACTGCTAGTCAAGTGGTAGTGAAACTGTGAAAAGAGCAACAGACGTCAGTGTCATTTTTTTTTCCAAGTTTCATAACCACTCGACAAGTAGTTGGCCAGTGTTTGCAGACAAGTCAGCGTCTTCCACGCAAACTACAGGCAACTGTGGCAATCTGCTAGCAAAGCAATCACAGGGAGGTTTATAGTGCAACACCCTCTTTGCAACCAATTTCACCTGGCAACAGCCAGAAACCTTCAGCAAGCACTCACCAACCAGAAGACACATCCTTAGTGACCAGAAGTTCACTTACAACTCTGTTTTCTGTTTCTTAAAAATCAATCATTTTTGCACATTTGTAGAGGACTTTTCATGCAGGTAAACTGTGATTCAAAGTGTTTGAGAAGTTGATGACAACACTCCTTAAAATCCAAACACATGGATACACATTTAAACTGCATGACACGCAGGCATGATAACCACACACGAATACAGGGTGATGCACAAGGTTAACAAACAAGATCCACAAACACTCTGGGGATCAGTACAGAGTGGGGGAGAGAAGAGGACACCATTAGAGTATTTTTGGCCTCTTTTCTCATGAGGCTGGAACTATAAAAACAAATCTTGTGTCTGATTCATCACAGCTGTAGTTCGTGTAATGCAGAATTAAAATAATATAATCAGATATCATTTTACAGCAAGAGAAGAAGAGTAGATTTATTGTTATTACAGACACTCTGTCTTTGGTTGCACTCTCAGTCAACTTTGACATTTTGGCCCTTGTGACTAAAACTGTTCTCATGGTTCACCTGCAGATGGTTTGAGGCTATCAAAGAAGTAAAAGAAGTCTCAAAGCAGAGTTACAGTCATGTTTGTCACATTTGTCATTTGCCAGGATCTGCAAAAACTTTGGCTATTTCATTTTGCAGTGCACGGAAAAACATTTCCTACATAAAAGAAATTATTTCTGTTTGCTCAGTTAGGCAAGTCCAAGCCAAAAATCCTATGTACAAACCAAAGAGCAGTGTGCAGAGTGCAGATAATCAAAAAAAAAAAAGTTAGGAATTGGCTCAAAATAGAGCTGTGACCTCAAGAACAAAAATCAAATTAAAACTCGAGTCTCCCAAAGGTTCTTCTCTGCAGAGCTACAAATGCAACAATTCCCCTGTGGGCATTTGCGCGCTCCACTAATCTGCCCAGCTGAGCGTCAGAATGGTGGAAAGAAGGAGTAGAAGAAATTAGATGACAGGAGTGGGCGCATGCTTGTCTTCAAATATATGTGAAGGTATGCATCTGTGTGTGTCACATTTAACATGTTTTTTTGTTTATAGGATTTATCCTCTCACTTACTAACCATTGTTAGCTTTGTACTTTTAATGAGTGTTCATGCTGCTTAAACAAACACTGTCAGCATGTGCACACACACACACACACACACACACACACACACACACACACACATACACACAGATGAGGCTCACTGCAGCCAGGCAGCAGAGTGTCCCCAGATAATAACGTGCTAACTGCAAGTCCTTTTGCTTAGTTTGTTAAGGAGAATGCAAACACATGTTTAGTTTTCATGAAAACCTATTCAAATTATTATCCTACTGTATATTTTTGTATTCTTTTTTATATTGTAGGAATTAACTATAGAGTAAATGCCACACTTACTTATAAAAAGGTCCGACTGCTCTAAATGTTCAGTTTCAGACAGTTTTTTTCCCTACTGTTGGCTCTGCATGATCTCAGGGAGGTAAAGGTGAATAGCTGTGAAGGCTTGCCCACCTGGTGTTTAAACCTTCTGGTTTGTGAGAGTCAGCCAATTAGAAAAAAAAACTCTAGTAGAGTCCAAGAATACAAATATGGAGCTGTACATGAGCATAATAGGTCCCCTTTAACAATCAAACACAAATCCCAAATCAGCCAGAGGATCAAAAGTGGTGCTACACCATAGTGCTATACTGTAGATTTAATATTATATTTTACCTTTTTATATATGATTCCCATGTCCTGCATACATCACTAGGTTTTACTCATAAGTGTAAATAACTTTTCAGATAAGTTTATAATAAAAAAAAATTCTGAGCTAATATAAATCTGAATTTTACATATTTAAGCATGTGGCCAACTTTAAGCCACATATCAAATTAATCAAAGTTAAATCAGGTTTTAACTCTGTTAATAAAACTGCATTCACCTTTTAAAAATATCCACGTCATAGAGCTCCATAACTGGATATACAATGTTTTTATAGCCAGTAAGATAAACCCTCATCAGACAGATACAATGAGTCATAAGATATGTAGTGTCTGAGTTAATAGTACTCCTACACATGCAAAATCCAACAAACAAGAACCACAACTGCAGCCACAAAAACAGATTTAATCCCTTAACTTTCTGGGTGTTGAAATGTTTAACAGAGGGTAATTGTTTTCATGTTTCATGAAGCAACTGATGGACAACTTTCTGTCTTTGTTGGGCTTTAAGATCAAGTCTTTTCTATGAGCCTTTATTTTCCATGTTATTTTATACTGTTTAAAACAAGAGCTCTCAAAGGTTTCATTACTGAGTGCCACTGATGGAACCATATTACAAATGAGGGCCACACAGGAAAAATGTGCACATCAAGCAAAACAGCTCCAAAACCAATCATTTATTTCATAAACATGAATCTACCAGATAGCTTTCTTAGCAGCACAACAGAAGCTGCAGCTATGCTCAAAAATGACCACGTTTAGATACTTAGACTGCATTAATGTTTACAACGGAAGAATTTAATTTTTAAAATTCTATGATGGTGTTGCACCACACTCCTATACAATAATATGACTTAAACTGAACACAAAATCTGTTACCACTAGTTCCATTAAAGAGTTGAACATTAATAAGGAAACTATTACAATTGTTACCTCCTCGCAAATTAATGCAAAGGCAAACAACACAAAGTGACCACTTTTGCTTTGTTGTGTGAATGTGAATGATTTACAAACATGTTTCTAATTATGCATAACAGACCAGTCAAACACCAGGCGACTGAAATCTTTGTCTAAATGATCCAGTGAAGAACAACAAAAGCTTAAACATAGACTGAGCACAGGCAGGAGGATTAGACAAAGAAAGACACACAAAGACTGCTGACAGCACCATCACAAACTCTCTATATCAAACCGAGTTAGGTGGCAAATAGGGCCACACATAAATACAGACAGACATAAAACACAAATTACCTCTGTGAACTAAATATTCAGTGATGAGGTTTGTGTTAAGTTTTGTGTAAAGGAAAATAATAATTACATGTGAAACCAAACCATATACAATGCCTATTGTGTTCTAACCAATATGGGCCAAAAATCTAACCTTCTTATAGCACTAAAGGAGGCTTAACTGCTGACACTAAGCAGAGATGTCACCAAGCTACTGTTAGGATATCAGTGGGCTACAGAGGCCAGGACCCCTCACACTCACACCTCCTGTCCTACCCTCCTAGTCAGATACTGTGCAGGATTTGGGTCAGACACCAATTCTCATACAATGGTGTGTGTGTGTGTGTGTGTGTGTGTGTGTGCGCGTGTGTGTGTGTGTGCGCATCATTACACTTGTCAGAGAGGCTCTGCAAAGATCCATGTAGGGAAGCAAGAGGGAGCATGGAAACAATTAACCCAAATTAGTTACAGAACTGCAAGGACATGTAGTATTTATACTTGTGGTTTTTATGAGTAACAATTCCATCTCAAAGAGGTAGTTTCCACTACAGCAGTCCCCAGCAGGACTGACAAAAAGAAAAAGAAAATTAAAAGCCTAAGAATCATCAAGCCATGAAGTCTTTCTTCAGACCAGCTCTCCAGACAGCTATCAATTTTATTTGGTTTCTATTAGCTGAAAAGTTACGAAACAACGTCACTGGCAGAATAATTTGTTATCATAAGAGTCTTGTATGCCTATGTATGAGTGTAAACTTTTTTTCTCTTGTGTATTCTGAAGGGCATCATGACAAAAATAAAACACAGTTACTTCTGTACACTTGTACACATTACAGAGAAAGTGAAGAAGAAAACTATACATGCAGTAAAGTAATATTTATGCATTTAACACACCTTTTTTTTATTTTCTTTATTCCTCCAAGCTGGTGACACCAGTGACTGCATTATGTTTTACAATAAATTTGATTTGTCATGAATGCATGATCTGCTTTAGGACTTGTGACAAAACTGGCAAATAGATTCACTTTAAATGAGAGATTAACTAATTAGATTTTGGTGATAAACGTGATGAAAAAGATGATGAGGTGATCAGATTTTAAATCCAAAAGGCTAAAGGTCTTGTCTTGACAGAAAAGGATGCTAACTGCAAACTGACCAGTTAGCAGAGGTCGAGCAGCAACCTCCGAGGCACAAAAATGAAGACAACTGTTTTTGAAATTGAAATTGAAATTTTCAAAAAACTAGTCAGTCCCTGCAGAAGCCCTACATTAGAATACCTGACTCTGCAATAGAAATACACCAAAAACAAAACAAAAACAAACAAAAAAACCCTCTTTTGGAGGTTTTGGGTACAGCACCTTTTTTTGCAACAATTTCACCTAGCAACAGCCAGCAACCTCCAGGAACCACTTGCCAACCAGTCAGGGAATACACATTCCAAATACAGTGGACAACTCTCAAGCAAGGTGTGCATGACATCACATGAGAAACCTATTTTTATGCACCTTGCTAATCAAATTCCAAGATCATGATTCGAGGCTTCAAAAATGTTGTCCACAAACAAATGGGTTCATCTTTTATATACAGTCTATGGCTGAGGCGCAAAACCATGAGGCAGTTTCTAGTTTGTTATATTCGGCGCTATATAAATAAAATTGAATTAATTATATCTTGACATGAAAAAAAAAAAAATCAAGCATGCATATGCAGGCCTGCATGCAACGGTATTGACTGGCTTCGTCCAAAGAATCACCTTATTATATCTTTGAAAACTTTGTTAATGTTATAGCAAAAACTGATGTGGTACTAGCTAAAACTACTGTGCATTCTGTTATATGTAGTAAAGTAAATATATAAATGAACATGAAATAGAGAACTTAGAATAGAACTTTATTTTAAGCATAATCTTTGAGTAAACAAAGAAGATGGAGGTTTTCGTGTCGATTAGGAAAACATTCATTCTTCTCAAAATTGTGGCGGCAAAACTGGAAAATAAACACATAAGTAAGTGGACAATCTCACACAAGTTAACACATTGTTGTTAGTGCACTCAGATTAACATTTGAATGATCTCATCCGCTGCACTAGGCAGGGTAAGTAACCTTTTAGCACAACGTCATGAGCCTTTGGCAATCCTGAGTCAACTTGTGGTTGATGAAAGGATGGAAGAGAGACACAGAAAAAGAGAGAGAGAGAGACCATTATTCACTGATGAGTGGGACAAAGGACAGCAGGGCCTCACCACACTCGAGTGACAACAAATAATAGTAACCCAAAAGATGGGTATAGATGAGGCAAGACCTTTGAGTGACCCATTTGAACCACTAGCACAACACTGGTAAAGAAGTGGAGTTGGAATATCACAGGTCCAGTAATATTCAGAGTGTACACCAAAATAATCAGTAACTGTGTGAGGCTGTGTGTGTGTGTGAGAGCGTGTGAGAAAGAGAAAGTGGAGAGAAAGACGTGTGTGTGTCAGGAGAGATCACATCGACGGGTGTGGGAAAGCAGCGTGTGCTACAGTTTATCTTGATATCTCTCGCTCTTTGACACTTGTCTCCTTGTCCCATTTCTCTCTCTCTCTGTTATACCTTGGCTATCAGTTGTAAAGTGACAACTACAACTACAACTATTGTTTGTTGAGGTTTTGATTGATTTTGTCTATAAAAATGAAATACAAATGAGAAAACAATCGCTTTAAATCAAATCACAATGACACAAAACAGAGAGAAATCCTCATATTTGACAACATTGCTTTGTTTTTCTGTGAACAAAATTAAAAGCCACATTGTAACAGGATAACCTTACTGCTTTATTTTTTTTGACCTCTGGGGCTTTACACAAAACATCAGTCCTTTCAGCCAAATTCAATCGGGTTGGTTTTCTGCCTGCTCAGCAACATTTCATATTTATCTGAGCACCCAGAGAGCTACTGGAGAGCTGTGTAACCCATGAGAAAAAGCCACTGTGGAGAAATAATAAGCAGGTATGGCAAGGTGAGAGTGCCTTTTTGGGGAGATTCAGTCTCTAATTGAAGCCATCAATAACTCAGACACAGGTCCCACTGCGATAATAGGGCGCCTGACAAGCTGTCTTGGTCCACAAATTCTATTTTACCACACATGTGAATACACTAACACATACAGACACGTGGTTTTCTGGAGGTCTGCAAAATGTAAAGCTTTGTCCACTCTCTGTTGCTGTAGCACACCAGCTATCATTGGCTGAGGCTCAGTAATAAATACCCTACAACCATGTGCAGGCTCAGCTAGACTTTCAGATTAGCATCTATGAGAAATCACTGGATCTGACTGAATGCAATACATTTAACCAGCTGTTTTGCCAACACTCCACCTTCATTTTTCATTAATATTTTAATCCCTCCTGTAGATATCGACAGTTAATCACATCACACACTGCTCAAGTCTTTTAATTCAGCTGTTTTTTTCATTAATATATTTTAATATACTTACCTTAAACATATGCAGCAGTAATATTAATACATTTAACACTAATAGGGAACATTGTTTTTGTAGAATAATTTTTTTTTACTTTTGATATTTTATGCACAATTTTCCAATAATACAGTTTTATGTGTAGTGAGGTGTTTTCGTGGTGTTTTATTGCTTCTTTTGCTAAAGGAATGGTTTGAAAAAGTCCTCCACCACTTGTCATTGTCAGCTAATAGTAAATAAGTTTTGGTAATCTGTAGTAGATATTTATTTAACTATAGAAGGAATAATATTTTACAATTCTTCGGCCAGGAAGGACAGCAGAAAGGTGAAGACGTCTATGTAGAGTGCAGACATGCAGCACAAACGGTATGTATAATCTGATTCAATTTATCTTGTTAAAGTGTTAAATAGTGGGGAACAGTGGAGGAAGATGTTTTTGTAATCTGGTAGGATGCATTCACAACTTGCCACACATTTACTACAGTATTTTTATTAGTTTTTTTTTTTCCTAAGAATTTTATTGGCTTTCTTCCTAATAAATCTGACAGATGTAGTCAGTAGACAGACACTAAAGTGCTCTCAAACCTGAACATGTATAATTTTAAACACAAAAGCCAACACAACAGTGTTTTAAATGAGACGAGTCAGGCTTTTGCAATCAAGAGGAATATAAAAGTCCTACCAATACACTATAGCAGATGCCACAGAGATCTAAATTAGTACCTGCATTACCCAGATTGTTTCTTTAACATCCATATGGGACCCAGGCTTGTTTTGGTTGACTCAACAAATGGCACATGTCTTAAATATGCTTTAACAAGCTTTACCTCCTGGGCACAATTAATTGTGCTTATGCTGTGTACCAGTCTTAAAATGCTTCACAGCACTTGCTTTGTTGGTAGTCACCCTGATGGTTGCATTTCTTTTCCTAACAGACCTTTCTTCCTTACTTGTCTGATGAATTTCTTTAAAAACCCCTTTTAGCCTTCTTTTTCCTCTTTGCAAAGCTGATGTTCCCCACCTTGGCTTGACATTACGCCACCAGATTAAAAATAGAATAATTCTCATTCAAGCAAACAAAGATGAAGACATGACTAAACACACACACACACACTTTAATATGTGATGTCCCACCCATGCTGTCCCTTAAAATGTTCCGCCTGAGGTCCATGAATCAGTCTCACATAGGCAAGACGAGTGACATCAGTGTCAAAAAATAGCAGCGCTGCCTGCTGCTGCTCCCATCCAGACTCAAGCACAAATACACCCACATAGCATATATCCATACTGATTTATACAGTGAACATTAGCCAGACAGTAGTTGTTAGATTTCTCCACAACACAGAAGCTATTACCAGAATCATTAAATCCTCTGAATGATGTCAGATGTGTGTTTTGTGTTAGCTGCAGCACTATAGTTGTCAGCATAAGCATTTACCTCTGTGGTTCAAGTCTCCACAAGATGCTATTTAAAATAAACACTGGTAAAGCCAAAGAAGCATTGTAGTATTTTTCAATCTGCAGTCTCTTTCTTGTTGATGTCACTTTGCCTGTTCTGACTATGAAAAATTATAGCTCTGCTAATACTGTGATCCACCCATAAAAGAACATATAACCCAAAATTAGGGCTGGCCAGTATACCAGATGTACCCAGTATGGGGGGGGATCATAATTTCCTGTACGATATGAAATTTAAATATCACCATGCCCATGAACAGACAAATGCACACTGTGGCTGACCAAGTGGTTCTTCTCACTCATAGCTCTAATCGTATATTTAAAAAATCGCACTATCATACAGGAAATCTGCCTTTCTGTGTGTTTCTTTGTCCGTGAACACCTCCTACACCATCAGGGCCTGAGCAGCCAAACTTGGCACACTGGTACATCTTAGGCCCCTCAAGGTTCTGCTCTTTATCAGATACATTGACATAGTCATGCTGCTTAGCAACAACCAAACAATAGGCTAAAAATTACATGTTTTTATACATCTATAACACCTTATAAAAACATTGTATCATTTTTATTTCACAACAACATTTAATTTATATCATCAAAAGCTGAATTATGCATGTTATCATACCATCACGCTGCCTGACAACCACCTAGCAACGGGCTTAAATGACCTCTTTTTTGCCTTTATGTACCTACAGCACCTCATTTTATTTTGTGTATAACATTTCATTTATATCCACAAAAGTTTATTTATACATGCCTATCAACCACCTAGCTTCTCCTTTTTCTTCTTCCGGTTGCTCCCATTAGGGGTTGCCACTGCGGATCATTTGCCTCCATCTCACCCTATCCCTTCCATCCTCCTCTGTCACACCAACCCTCTGCATGTCCTCCTTCACTACATCTATGAACCTCCTCTCTCTAGTCTTCCTTATTTCCTCCTGCCTGGCAGCTCTTCTGCACATGTCCAAACCGCCTCAGCCTTGCCTCTCTAACTTTGTCTCCAAACCACTCAACCTGAGCTGTCCCTCTAATCTTGTCCATCTTGGTCACTCCCAATGAAAATCTTAGCATCTTCAACTCTGCCACATCCAGCTCTGCCTCCTACCTTTTTGTCAGTGCCACTGTCTCCAAACCATAAATCATAGCAGGTCTCACTACCATCTTGTGTAAACCATCCCTTTCACTCTTGCTGCTATCCTCCTTCTGTCACAAATCACCCCTGACACTCATCTCCACACTGCCTGCACTCTTCTTCACCTCTTTTGTGCACTGTCTGTTGATTTAGATGGTTGACCCCATGTATTTAAACTCATCCACCTCACTACCTCTGCTCCTTGTATCTTCACTGTTACACCTGTCTCCCTCTCATTCATACACAAGTAGGGTTGTCGAAAAAATTCATACTCATAGCTATTAATCGATACTAAAATTAATGTTGAATTATGATGCTCGTTTCAACAATATCGATACAAACAGTGCCATCTTTGCCTCCTCCAGCTGACACAACTTCACACGGCACACAGCTCCTCCCCTCACTAACAGCTAAAGTAGCTAATGTTCATAATACTGAACAGTTTAGGAGGAATTTCAGAGGTCCCGTTTCTAGTGGCTAGCAGCCTGCAGGTCACAAATGGAATACTGAGCCATAAAAAAGCAGATTATGAACACGCGGAGAACCGGGTGGGTTGCTGGCTGTGCAGAGCAGTGTGGGAACCATAGCTGAACTGAGCAGAGAGTCCAGAGTGTGGAGAGCTAATCCAAGTAAATAAAGAGTGAAATCCGGAGCAGAGCAGCCGAATTTTTATATCTTCTTTATTTTTGCATAACTAATGCCACACTTTATCCAAAGTTCATTTTTAACTTTCCAATAATTCTCTTCTTCTACATTAATTAAATGATTTCGATGTTAGGTATTGTGTTGTTTGTTGTACCCTTTGTTTATTAGTAGGTTCTAAAATATATTTTACCTTCACGATCTGTACTGAAATGATCTAAATATTTTGTAAAATAAGTAAAACCTCTAAACTTAATCTTAAATACTTATTTTGTTAAATCTAACTTATAATTGGGAAAATTAACAACTTATCTTTTTCAAGAAATGACTTCTTTGCCATTTGCAGGATGGGGTGAAAATGTTTCCCGCAGCATCAAAAATGGTATCGAGTATTTTACTGGGTATCGGTATTGAGTCTGAAATTCTAGTATCGTGACAACCCCATACACAAGTATTCTGTCTGGCTTCTACTGACTAGTTTGTAGCATATAAACAACATCCACCACCCCTATTCCTTTACTTTTTTCAATGTGATTAAGTTTATCAGTTTGCCAACACCACAAACTGGCCAAACAACACTGAAGCCTGTGCATGTAGTAGTCAAGACAGTATAATTTAAGTATAGTATAAGACTAGTATAGGACAACAATTAATAAGCCGTAAATAACTCTCCTCATCATGCCATTAATCATAGCCATGAATGATAGGCTGCTTAAACACAAGTTCACCAATCAAGCAAATGATGTGCTAACATGTTGCTCAGTGTGTTCCTTCAGCATCACGTCAGAAAAGTCAGTTAATTAGGTTAAAAATTATTTACTATTAGGTTTAAATTTTCCTGCATACATGCTTTGGATTTCTTTTTTAGTAGCCAAATATTTCACATATCATAAAAAAAGAATTCTAGATAATAACATTGCAAATACCAGTTTATACTTAGCAAATCTTGCCTTGCTTTCACTTTAAAGTGAGCTCAAAATCAGTCTGAGCAGTGAGATATCCATTTTTGTTTTGCAGAGGGACACAGGTATAATGGCCTCACTGGCAGATAGCTTCTTTTTCTCAAGAGAATTGGCCTTGCGACTAAAATGGCAACAGAAAAGCCTACAGTCGATATCAGTCTATCCATCAGAACAGAATAACCCCCTGAAACCTGGATATACACACTTTCACATTCAGTTTAGCCTCAGATGCTCTATAATACAGACTGATACTTTAATGCATCTTTCCATGTTTTGAGAGCTAAGCACACACAGAGACATACACATGACTGAATTGCAGGAACTGTGAATTAGGTATGGCAAACAGTAGGTTGACAGATCTGTACTGACCTCATAAAGTGTCTTAGAGGGGAAAAAGCACTTAGAGAAAGAATACAGGTCTAGCACATTCCTTTGAAAAAATATAAATATCTCATATAAATTATCATCTGTAAGATCTGCATTCTCAAACAATGAGCTCAAGAGAAGTGGTGAGGGTTATCACTAAATCATTAAAGTATGTGGGCGCCATACCCATATGATTTAACAGCTCATATCAAGGCTGCTAAGAGATTCATTATGAGAGTGCCAGAGACAAACAGAAAAAAATTGTGGTAATAAAGCTTTGCAAATTCATCACAAACTTCGCGTTTAAATCCTTCCCCTTGGCTAGGAAGCGACAGCAAAAGCAAGCTATTTTCTGATCTCTAACATAGCAAATCAAAAATTAATCGCTTCACTGCTAACTAATTCACTTACATAAGAGCCTGATCCGAGAAAGGAATTCCAGAAACACAGCAACAGAGAGAAATACAAAGGAGAAAACACAGTTTGCTATAAGCTAGTGGATTTCAGCTAAACAAGTACAGTACACTGACAGGGGATAAAATATAGCTATAATTATTTTAAGAATGTACTTTGTGCCTTAGAGCATTTTTAAAAAATATATATATATCACAGTAAATTTCTCAGACGCCCTGTGAAAATTTCTCCTACAAATCATCTTGCAGTCACAGTCTTTAGCACACAAGGGCAATTTTTGGAAATTCAGCAACCATGATCAACACTCCAACCAACACAGATGGGATGTAATTCTCTTTCAGTGTTATTTGGAAACTCGCCACTTAAGTTTTATTCTTGACTCGAGACAGACTGTTTTGCACTTCCTCTTTATATGAACAGTGTTTTTCCCCTCAGTCTTAATATTAATCTCAGTCTTCACAAATAACTGACAGTCAATGCGCTACAGTTTCTATTCTATGACCAGGGCAACTGGCATCGACTGGGGGCTGATAGATGCCAGTCAGAGCTAACCAGAAACTTGCCTCTAAAGTGCACCTTCAGTATCTTCTAATACATATGCTCGCAGCGCATGTTCTACACTTGTTTGAGACCAACAACAATTTAAAGGGGCAGTTTGAGACCACAGTGTGTCTGTAATTTACAGCATGTAACCAAGGAAACAATGGAGCTGTGAGAGGCAGCTGTAAGTGGCAATTACACAATTATCAATCACAAGGCTCCTGCATTCACAGAGTGAGCGAGGCAGGGAGCGATATTTATGGATTCAGCTGTGTATCCAACATAGAGGGTAATGCAGCTCTTGGACGGTCACACTGTGGGTAAAACACACGCTCAAACAGACAAACACACACAGACATAAAGGTTTGGATCCAAAAACGTGCTTGAGCACTCGCCCAAACACACACACACTTTCATAACACTAACACATCTGTTTCCCTTACTGGAACAACAAAGGCCTTGAAGCCAGATGCCACAATGTGTCTGCCAGAGGTGAATCTCTGTCTGTCTATTCTGGTTTTCACTAAAACCATTGCTACCTCGGCAGGCTAAATCAATTCATTAAAGATCATTTTTACTGTGTAAAACACTGGAAGTTTCCACAACGGAGAGGAGTGCATGTCCACACAGTTAGGCCACTGTTTTTAAATTTCGAACCAAACCCTAACAATCACAAAACTGCCGGTGCTAAGACATTACATTTGATGCTGTGTAACTGTGCGATTACATTATGTGCTGTTTGGTTATGCTTCACTACATAAAATGTAAATGCAGATACTGTATATGCAATATACTGCATGTAAAAAGAGGAGTTGCATTCAAACAGAGTAACAATGGCAAGTTCAGGAAACACAAACAGGAATTCCATGAGTCCAAAGTAGTGTGCACGTTTGACTGTTTTAGTGAAGTAGCTGCACCTGCGTCTCCAGTGCACTGCAGCCTACTGGCTTCAATGACAAACTAAAAATGTGACTGTGTCAATGTCAAGTTAACATTACATTCAATGTTTGCTTTAAACACGTCTTTGTACGTTCCTAATTAATAATTAGACAAGCAGGAGCCAGAGCTTCTTCAGTTGATAGCAGTCAGACATGCAAATTCAAGCTGGGAAAAAAACAGGGCTGTCATCACTGTGGTTGAGTTGGTTTAGGTACTGTATGTTTGGTAGCTAATAGCTGGTGGTTAATTTTAAACTGTGGGGAGATTACCACACCACTTGATCCTGGAGGTACATCATCATGAAAGAAAAAAACACTCTCATAACTAAGAATTTGGAATATAAACGTCAGTGATTAGCTTGCCAATTTGTCAATGTGTATGTCTTTATTTTACACCAAATTAGTTCAAATTATTATTATATGATCAGTAAGAGTGATAAGCATCAGTATCACAGAGCAGTAATTGTACTGATATCGCTATCATAAATATATAATGTCCAGTAATGTGTAAAAGTCTTCAGCCACCCTTCATTTCTTTATGTTTTCCTAGGAAAATGGGAATCACATGCAGTGATTTAATGAAACGTGCAAACCTGCATGGAAATACAGTATAAAAACAGAATTTATACAGTTCTATCGAGCTTCAGAGTCAGTATTTAGTATGACTACCTTTATTCTTCAGCACAGCCTGAACTCTCTTAGGTAGCTTTCTTGTAAATTCCTGAAATAGTCTTCAGGAATAGTTTTCCAGGCTTCTTGAAAAACATTCAAACCTCTTCTTTGGATGTTGGCTGCCATTTGTTCTGTTCTCTGTAAAGATGATGCTCTTTTTGATGCCGTCTTCCTCCCCTCACCCCCAACCGGTCGTGGCACATGGCTGCCCCTCCCTCAGCCTGATTCGGCCAGAGGTTTCTTCCTGTTAAAAGGGAGTTTTTCCTTCCCACTGTCGCCAAGTGCTTACTCATTGGGGGTGGTCTGATTATTGGGGTTTTCTCTGTATTATTGTAGGGTCTTTACCTTACAATATAAAGTGCCTTGAGGCGACTGTTGTTGTGATTTGGTGCTATATAAATAAAATTGAACTGAATGATCCCACACTGCTTCAATAATGTTGAGGTCCGGGCTCCAGGGAGGCAATTCCATGACTGATAGTGTTCCATTGTGTGTTTTTCTATCCAGGTATGCTTTTACTGCATTGGCAGCGTGTTTGGGATCATTGTCACACTGAAAAATGAAGCTGCTGCCAATCAGATAGTGGATCAAAGTCTAATGGTACTTTTCTGCATTTATGATTCTAACAATTTTGACAAAATCCCCAACACCACTGGCTGGCATCACTCCATAAGACCTGTTGCCACTGATATTCTGTCCAGTTCTTGTGTAATTTGGCATACCTCAGTCTTTTCTCCCTGTTTCCCTTCCTGAAGAATGGCTTCTTGACAGACACCCTTCCACTGAGACCATTTCTGACGAGGATTTGACAAACAGTACATCGATCAACTGAAGGGCCAGATGCATCTCTCAGGTCCTGTGTCAGGTCTTTGCTGGATATTTTCCTATTTCTTGAGTACATGACTTTCAGATACTGTTTGTCTACTGTAGATAGTTTTTAGGCCTTTCATTTCTTTTTTTTAATCCTGCTCTTGTTCAAATTCCTCAAATTTTTTAAGGACACACAACACACCGTGTAGTGTGAAAATAAGTGAAAAAGCAGCCAATGTCCAAAGAAAACGGTGAAGGACCTTCACAAAGCCTGGAGAACTACTGCTCATTGGAATCAAGATTTAAAGAAATGAGGGGTGGCTCAAGACCTTTATACAGTACTGTATATGTAATAACATAGCTTTAAGGAACAACTTCAGGAAAGAGAACCATTGTCAGAATTAAGGACAATTTCAGTCACCACCAGGAAACATGCCTAACCACCACAGTATCACCTTCCTCAGACAAGGCCATTCAACCAGCTTTCAGCCAACTACTAAAAGATACAGAAAGGTCTTCTGAGAGGACACCGAATCACTTAAGTAATCAATAGAATTATAAATATCTCATGGCGTGATACAGTAGTAATAAAATTATTCTACCATCTCTGGCCTGAAGAGCAGACTATGGGCACCACATGGTCGCATATAGATCATTTTCTGTTTTTAATACAAAGTCACTCTCAAGGCAAACCGCCAAAAGCACAAACATTTACACAATAAATCCAGGAACATATTTGCACCCACACATCGACATCAGGGAGTGCCATCTCTCTGTGTACAAATGCACAGTTCACATGAGAAAGACGTTTTCAGAGAACCAACAGCATCAGTTCCTCTGAGGGACAGACATGATATTTACATGAAGTGTGCTGGTACTATCATGAAAGGCAGCTAGTGAACACAGTCTTCCTTACATTTAAGACACGCTCCCATGACAAAGCCTAAAGAAAGCAGCAGTGTGGGCCTAGAGTAAATAGTGGTGTAGGTGTGAGGATTTCTGCTGGGTATTTATCTTAGCATGCGTTTTTGCAATAGGTAAAGCTTCCCTGGTGACACAGGAGTTCCTTGGTTCAACTATGTCCCTTGGCCTTTCCCATCCACTACAGAGGGCGAAGTCATCATCATGTTAGTCATTTATGACAACACTGCAGCCACATGTTGTTTTTAACATGTTCGGAACTGCAGCTGAAAATACAGATTAAATTAAGAGGTATAAAAAGTGGTGCACATTGGAAGACTGTAATAACTAGAAAAACTATGTAGGAGCCTCTGGCCCAAACTTCGTGCACAACTGTGCACAAAACTAACTTGCATCATAAAATGCACATCATATTTGTGTAATGTGTAATTAATTTTTTCTAATGATGTCAGCAAATTTAAGAGTGGAGATGTTCTTGTAAGTATGATCAAAGCGCTTTATAAAAGGTAACAGTCAATGCTTTTAAAAATCAACTACTTCATTTTTTAAGCCCTGTGATGGACTAGCTATCACTCCTCTTGCCCTATAACAGCCTATAACAATTTAATAAGTGGTTAAGGAAATGGATGAATGGATGGATAATTCATTTTTTTAGTTAAAAGGCCAAATATTATCTGGTTTCACCTTTTCAAATGTGATGATTTGCTTCCTTTATCTTTCATTTTAAACACTTACAATCTTCAGCTTCTGGGGTGCTGGTTTGCAAACTGAACACATCACTGCAGTGCGTTAAGACCATTTTTGCATAATTCTAAAAAAGTATGTTTGTGTGAGTTTATTTATTTGTGTGAATTAGAATATGCAGACATAGTAGGCTGACTACTGGGTGGGGGGTTGAGTAATATGACACCCTGTGTTACAATAGTCAGTTTCTAGTTTTCCAACAAGGGGGCCCCACCATCAATAATGGATGAAAAGAGAGTGGTGCATGCATTCATGCAAGCAAACACACCCTTTTATCACAATTCAAGAGTGGAATTATTGGATATGCAGCTATAAAAGGGTATGACATAGATGGGTAGAGTGCACAGAGATAGTAAGAAAGGTTTACTTTGGGGAAGCGTCCGTAAATGTCTACAACTAACTCACATAAACATAGAACAAATTTGGCAAGCTACAGTATGTCATCCCTACAGATGCAGCTGAGAAAATACTTCTTGAGTAGTCACTGCAAACCAGTCACAGCCACTTTGCCCTGAGCACGCTGTGCCATTCATAGGTCTATAAAGTGGGCCAGATGAGAAAGAGCTGCAGTGAAAATGACACAGGGTGATATGTAAAACTGGAGCACTCGGAGAGAGAAAAAGGGAAACACAGAGAAAGAAAGAATCAAGACTTGATAGAGAATGAGAGAAAAAAAAAAAGCTACACACATAACTAAGTTTAGCTTTGACCATGTGGACTCCATGTGGACATAACAGAGGAAGCGCCAAATCCCACAACAAAGCAGCACATGCAGAATCGCTTCATAATCCGTTGCTCCTGCATCCACATACAAGTTTCTGTAAACTGAAAAACTGTCAATAAAGCCAATGTCAGATAAGCTACTTGCCAAGTTTGTTCTGTTTAACCTCACCTGGGGGATTTTATTTCCTGATGTTTCTGGTTTTGTTTTTTCAGTGTTAATAACACAATGATCCTGGAGACAATGTACTTGTGTTTGATTCAAATTGGCTCCTTGGCTTTGATACTTACTGGGACAAGGTAACAGCCCAGTGAAAACATCACACGCCTTCACTGTGACTTTGTTATCTTGCCATCAGGATTATTTGCACAAGGTTTCAGTTGAAGACTTAAAGAGGTAAACTACCCAGACTGGTTGTTAAGCTATTCGGATGACTGAAAATTCGAAGTGCCCTGATATGTACAGGTAAAGCGGAAAAAGCTAGATAGTTGAACTTCTTATATCTTAAGAGCTACTGGCTTGGATTGTGCCGCCTGTCAACAGACTGGAATAGAAAGGTTGAAAGGGACAATGCTGATGCAGATAAAAGGCTTTTAAAATTCGTGCCAACTGAAAAAACTGCATCACACAATTAATGACAAATCGTTGCAGATTCCCTTCACACTTCTAACCTGCCCAGGAAAACTTTCAGATTTCTCTTACTTGTGGTAATGGGAAATTTTTGAAATCATCATGATTGTGTCTGCACTTAGAGGTAACAAATTAAAACTGTAGAAACACCATTTGCTGCTAACCATGGTTATGTGTCCTGTATACTTGCAGACAAGTGCCATCTCTCCACAACTGAAAATCAGTTGTTATGGCTCAATTGGGCTTAAAAATCTGCATTTACACTGTCTAGCGTGCTCCAGGCTGAACAGCACTGACTGAGAGAGGGAGCCGGAGAGAGCGAAATGGTCAACGGGATGGATAAAGGGATATTGAGTGACATAAAAGAGATTTCACAGAAGGAGAGATGTTACCGAAGGGCATTCAGGGAAGAGATGGAGGAAGGGGAGGGGGATCGCAACATGAAATCTGATCTTCCCCAGGAGCCTACAGTTATCCAGTCCCTCTGCAACTAGCAGCTCAACGAATAACAGACAATAAAGGGAGCTAGAGTCAGAGACAGCATAATGGAAATCAAACATCTCTTCACATCTGCTGAAAGGTTGTTTTTTGACATTTAACATTTATGTCTGTTCAAACTGGACAGAGTCTGCTCTTTCTCTCAAAAGTGACAGTCACATCGCAGTCAGTTTCAGATATTTTTTGCTTTTTGTGCCCATTACAGTGTCTATGAAGATGTGGACATTGCCCTGCAATTTTGTTTTCTTCAATCATTACTGTCATTCCCCTTTTCGTTGTCCAATAATGACACTGAAATGCATAAAAAGTGAACAAGGAAAATACAGTAATGTGCAAAAGTCTTGAGCCACCCCTCATTTCTTTATATTTTCCTAGGAAATAGGTGCAGCGGTTTCTTGAAATATGTGCAAACTCACATGGAAATACAGCATATAAGGCAAAAACAGAGTTTGTACAATTCTAACAACTTTGAAAGTCAATATTTGGTATGACCACCTTTATTCTTCAACACAGCCTGAACTCTCTTAGGCAGCTTTCTTATAATTTCTTTAAGGAGTCTTCAGGAATAGTTCTCTAGGCTTCTTGAAGGACCAAAGCACTGCACTGGCAGTATGTTTGGGATCACTGTCATGTTGTAAAATGAAGCTGTTGCCAATCAGATGCTTTCCAGATGGTATTGCATGGTGGATCAAAATCTGATGGTATTTTTCTGCATTCATAATTCCATCAATTTTGACAAGATTTTTGCTGCTAGTAACAAAGTCCATAAAGATATAACTTCAAATTGGTTCTTTGCCAAGTTGTCTGTTATGTGTTGACACAACACTGGTTCATCCCTTGAGTTAGATGCCTTTTTTATGCTTGAATGATTGATAGGTCAGTGTTAAGTGGCTCAACAAGCAAACAAACATTCCTGTGAAAATGGTCAGGTACAAGGACTGAAAATGAGTGAAAAAGCAGGCAATGTCTAAAGAAAAAACTTTGAAAGACCTTCAGAAAGCCTGGAGAATCACTTTAAAAAATGACAAAAAAGTCTTTCTCCTTGGAAGCAAAATATAAAGAAGTGAGGTGTGGCTCAAGACTTTTACACAGTACTGTATGTCCCTCCTGACCACCATCTTCTGCAAAGCTTCAGATAAATCCCTTGCCATTGCCTTTTTTCAGACATTTTTTTTTCTAACAGATCTATGTTTCTGTATGCATGAAAACACAGCTTGTCTTCTTTTATACTTTCATTCTGACAGTAGGCGCATAAATGTTCTGACACTTCTGCAGAGGAGTTTACAAAGATACACTGTTCCCCCCCTCAAAAAAACAAATGGATGGACTGAAAAATGTGGTTTAGTCGTTTTTGCTATGTTACTCTGGTCTCTAAACATCCTGGTCAGCAGTCTAAATCAACTCAGTTTGATTCAATTCAATTCAATTTTATTTATATAGCGCCAAATCACAACAATAGTTGCCTCAAAGTGCCTTATATTATAAGGTAAAGACCCTACAAAAATACAGAGAAAACTCCAACAATCAGACAACCCCCTATGAGCAAGCACTTGGCAACAGTGGGAAGGAAAAACTCCCTTTTAACAGGAAAAAACCTCTGGGAGGTTGGGGGCCACAGCAAATGATATGGTGCTATTTTTACTTTCACAGAACGTTGACACCACAAAATAGAGACTCACTGATATAATCAGCTGATATGCTGCTTAATATACACCAGTATAACAACCTTGTTACAGGACATGATGCTGGTAAAAATATGATTGCTTTATTTAAGAAATGGTGTTATAGTTTTTGGAGTTTCCAACAAAACTCTTATTATAGAGTGTAGGCTATTCTTTTTTCTTTTTTTTTTTAGTAACTGCATTTTGTTATAATCCTAGTTTTTGGAAGCCAGCCAGTGCTAGAATTATCTGACATTATGCAAATAATACTAGCCAGTATATCCATACAGGACTCACTAAATATAAAAAAGTGCATATACACACACACATACACACACACACCTTGACCTTGCCTGGGAAGTACTTTACAACAGCTATTTACTGAGCAAACGCATCCTGCTACTTAGCGCAAACAGAGTCTTATAGAGCCTAAGGGAAGGGAAAAACTGACACACACACACACATACACACACACACACACTGAAATGCACAAATACTGTACATATGCACTGGCTGAGAGTGGGAAAAATTGTCCCCTGTAGCTGACAGTCAAACTGTGCTAAACTGCTTTAAA
>VUQS01013206.1:38918-49669 GCA_015108495.1 Heterochromis multidens
TGCCTGGGAAGTACTTTACAACAGCTATTTACTGAGCAAACGCATCCTGCTACTTAGCGCAAACAGAGTCTTATAGAGCCTAAGGGAAGGGAAAAACTGACACACACACACACATACACACAAGCACATGCATACACACAAAGAAACAGCGCGAGATAGCCGACAGGTTCAAAGTAGGCAGAAAGCCTGCAGTGTAACAGTACAGGTAGAAGGAATGGCTGGCTGTAATGAGTTCTTTGTTTTGGTTTGTGTGTCCAAGCAAGGGCTGGGGGTTGGGTTTGGATCAACTGTTCCAATTTGGAATCATTTCAGACTGATAAAAACACCTGGATTCACTTTTATTTTCAAGAATTTCTAATAGAATTGTTTGCATCATCTGACTCTTATTTTGCTGGCTAGCAGAAGACAATGTGGAAATCGTGAGAAAGTAGGCTACTCAATTTTATTCAGCGCAGTTTACAAGGAGACAAACACTGCTCATAGTAGATTATATCATTGTAGATAATCAATATTCCTCAGACACTGTACATTAACTGCTTTTGTATAGAAAGAAATAGCACTCTATGAGTTAGCCATGTACAGAGCACAGAGCAGTGAGTTTTCTCTACTAAAAACCATCTTGGTGAGCTCATTCTGTCAATTTTAGGAGTCTGCCTCTGCCTTAGCTGCATGTTGGTATATAGATGGAAATTGGCTTCAAGTAGAAATGAGAAGCAGCACTTTATATGGTACTCAGATGAAGTGAAAGAGGCAGACAAGAAGGGAAATGGGAAAAGGCTGGGGGTGATGAGATAAAGAGGATGAATAAAGTGCAAGAGAAGATCTTTAGGGAAATAAGCATATGATGTCATCTGCTGCTCATTTTCTTTTTACAGGTTATTCTTACATGTTGTGAATATCAATGAGGCTCAAAGTCTGTTCTGTCAGATTTCATACTGAATTGAGATTAAATGCAACTGAAAACAAAACGAGCAACATTTCTGCTGTGAGATAATTATGTCTTCTTCCATGCATGTATGATAGAAATGCAGTCCGAGGGAAAATATGGGAATGCATAGAGGAAGACAGCTCTTCATCATCATCTGCAGCTACAGAAAGCTTAGAATGCTTAAAGAGCTTCCTCTCTATGTTTTAGCCTTTAAGCTTCACAAATTTTGAAGCTTAAAGGCTGCACCTTTTCTATTTCTTTTCTTGAAGACAGGATACAATCAAGAACCAACCAAATGTGGTAGTTCACTTAGAAAATCACATGTACTTCACCTGGAAAAGAGGAGATTATTTATTTATTTATTGCAATATTAGACAAAAGACAGCATGATATTGAGGGCTTTCAGGGAGCGAAGGACTGGGAATATAACATCCCATTTAGAGCTTAACCCTTAACCCTTTTTAGTACTGATGGAAGGCTGTGGTTAACACTATGAATGTAAACTAAACCAGTTTTCTAAAGAATTATAAGTCTTTAAAAGGTACAGCTACAGGAGGTATATGCGCAAGGAGTGCATGCTATACAGGCAGATTGAAGAAAAAAAAAACAGACGTGCATGCATGGAGACATAGCTGAAGGAAAAGTCAGATGCAGGTGCATGGGAAGAGTTTATTCTGCTCTGTAACAAGAATGCCTGCTGCTAACAGCTGGCACTGATTGTGTTGTTTTATAAGGATTTTGTCAGGTAAACCCCTATTTGACAATTCCACACAGAGGCCTCTCTGTAAGGGGGTCCTAACTTTGATGTCTCTTTGCTTTTCCCCTTGCTTGGTGGAAAACCGGGAGACATAAAGACAGAAAAGTGATGGTTCCAAGCAAAGGAAACTAGAAGCAGCTGTTTGAACGAAGCATTGCTGGAAGGAACAAAACAAAGCGAGTATAAGATATGGGAAAGAAGAGAAAATGGTCAGTTCAATAAAATAAAAGCTACTTTTAAGACATGTAAATTTATTAAATGTGTAACCACTGTAGTGCAGGAGTAACTGATCTAAATATTTTGGTCTAAAGACCACCAATAACACATGATTCAGTGTGGAACTTTTTTGGCTTTTAAACATGAATACATGTCAATTCTAAGATTAGCATACAGGACATATAGTTGCATCAGTCCCTTCAGTTGGCATGAACAGCACAGAACACTTATCAGGGATCATATCAGCTGGAGATCTTACTTCCCCCCAGACACTAGACCCCTCTAGTTAGTTAGTTTTTAAAGGAAACAAGCTTTTTCTCACAGTCTCCATTAGGGAGAAAAGAATATGTATTAAGATGTCAATGCAAAGTCATGTTTGTGTTTCCATGTCTTACAAACATGATGGCCAATTTTTCCACCAGAGGCTTTTAGCTATTTAGTAGTTTAGTTACTCTCTAAACTGAGATACTTAACATGTAGTGAGCCCTGTGACTCATAACATGCCTGCGACACAAACACTTTGCATGCTCCTTTATGTCTAGACCAAAGTAAGTGTGTAAACAAACTAGAATGGAGCTTTGCACAACTCCCTTGTGGGTATTTGTGATATTAACCCCTATAGATGCTATATTGCCTTGTGGTCTCAACCACAAACCATAGACCTGGTCTTTCTTTCCACCCCACCCCCAACCTTAACCTGGCCCCTTAGAGACCTGGCTGTGATTAATAACCCATGCAGCTAACCTAGGATACGCAGAACACCAGAAAACACACAACAGCAAGCACTTATATTGCAAATCCAAAGCTCTGTGGTAAGTGGTGAGCTGTGCACACTAACTAGTACAGTTTCCATGCAGTGTGGCCAATCCAAATTACAATCTGAGTGACTGGGAAAACACGGGCCATGTTAGGGGAAGCCAAGATGGCCACTATTCAAAAGTAAGAGGAGTTAAAAAATTTGGGGAGAAACAAGTCACCAGAGTTTAAGTCAGGGATTTTCCAAGTGCTGTCAGTCACCGAGGAAAGATTGCGGCTAGATGCTTGACATAGGAAATACACAAGCACATACAAAAATAAGAATTATCTGAAGCAGGGAAGAGTAATTACCTTGTGGACTGCTGTGAGTGTGTGTTTATGTGCGTTTGCCTTTGCATGTCTGTCTGCAGCTTTCAGTTATGATCATCCAATCTGCTTCCCTTCGCCCTAAGGTTAGCTTGAATGTCCAAAACTGTCCCAAGCCTGCAAAACATGGACAGTGGGCCCACACACGCACACACACCCTCAAAATTATTTTTCCATGCACATCAAACACACACACACACACACACCAGCTCACAAACCCGGCCAGGCAGTTTGACTTTCTTTGGGGAGTTGCTGGACCTGCTCCACCCTGCTGCCAAGTGCCAACCCAGTAATGCTAGGCCAGCCTCTGTGCCAGGCTAGACTCCTACAGCAGAAACACAGCAATGCAACATCATCACTGAACACTACTAGGAAACTCTACACCTATCCACATTATATATTTGAATGCATCTGAATCAATTAGTGGAGATCTTTAGCATGTATGCCACAGGTTTGGAACATATTTTGAATTTGTGGTGTAAAGTTTTTTTTTTTTTTTATAGAGTATTGTTTGGATCTGGTGTTTTTCATATAATCTCTTAAAGCTGTAATTTATATTGGTTAAGATTTTATACTGGAGGGTTTTATTGCTGGAAGCATGATACCATGTAATATTAAAAAAAAAAAAAGTACTTCACAATAAAAAAAAAAAAATATGTGCTGCATTATCATGTCCACTGTGGCACACAGATAAATAAAGAAGTTGTGATATGAAAGTTGTTTCAACAATGCAAATCTACATGCTTCTGGGTATATATGTGCATCAATAAATATTTCTTAATTAGCTTCTTTTTAATTTTATTTGCTTGTTACTGTAGTATACATAGTAATACAAAACATAAATGTGTAAACAGGCTGATTTTATTTCAGGAAAGAAGATTTCTTCTTCCAAAACTGATCCCGCCAAAGAAAACAAAGGGTCAGTTTTATGCCTGCATATTTGGTCTGAGCGGGCTGCACCAGGGCAATGAAAGGCTGAGTTGAGCACCCAGCTGGCAAGAAAGGCAGATTGGCTTCCCCCCTCAACCTCCACCTCTTCTCCTTATCCTCTCATACTTCTTTCCACTACTCCTTCAACCACTCAAGGCCTGACTGTGAGCTTGCAGCCTGCTTTCACTGCCCAGTTCACTGAACTACACATACTAAATACATCTTTTTATAGTCACTACCAACCCCGTGCGAAAAAGGGCGTCATTGTGCTACACCAGAATACTGTAAAACATTTCTTTCCATTTTCTCTCCCCTTTCGGTACATACAGGAAACACAAGCTGAATCATATGATGCAAAACATACAACCTCAGATCCTCTCTGACACCCCTCTCACAATGCGTACAGACTCCACTGATCACCAGCTTGTTACAGGATTTAAAGGTGCTGAGAAAGATTCAAGATGGCCAAACAGGCAACACACTTAACTCTGATTTCCTGGGAGGAACTTGTGTGCATGCATTTTACATTATGACATTAAGTGAAAAATAAATTAGAAAAATATCCAGAAACACACGCAGAAAGACACTGATGACATAATCAGATTTTCTGCTAAGGTCCCTTAGGGATGGTTTTTCTATGTGACTGGTTTTTGTCTTCTCCAACACATGCTTTAATACATACTTGCAATGATAAAACCTCTGCTTTTATAGAGGTGCTCACACTTGCTGATGATCAGTTAATCAAGTGCATTTGATTGGCAGCACCTGGCTGTTATTTATCCTTTTAATTCCTATAGATTCCAAAGGGTGTGCTTAGTTTTTCACAGGATTGCATAGAGTCCTATGAAAACGTTTTTCACATGAACGTACATCTTACACAGGTTTCTTAATGCTACTGGCTGCCTGTGCAGAAGGTGCAAAGGAAACACATGGCATCATAATTTAGATTTAAAAAGTGTCGACCTATTCAATTGTGCAATACAGAGTTTAAGAAATGCAATGAATTTAAAATAGTTAGTTTGTGATCATCTCAGATCCTTGCACATAAAGCATGCAGTATTTGTAAATAGAACCATCAATGGTCAAAATCACTTTGGAGAATCAATATAAATGTTGAATGCAATTAATTTTTACAATATTTGATTTAAAAACAACCCTATGAGATTCAAGAGACTGAAGAAAGAGAGCAGAGAACTACTTTCACTTGACTAGAAATACAGCCACTGACAGACCCAGCTGAGGGAGGAGGAAGCAATGGACAATATAGCCATTGAAGCTTTCCCAGGTCTGTCCTTTGGTATCCCTGTCATCAGAGACACAAACCCTCAGATTCTCTTTCAAACCTCACTCGGTATGTCACTATGGGCGAAGCGCGTACTGGAGTGACAGATCACGGAAGCTCCACAACCATCACATCTAAAACAGACCAATCCTTCAAGAACACGGGGTCCCCCCGACTCCATTTATAATAGCCCCTGGCCCCACACTAGGCATTGTCGCTTTCTTCCCAGTGAAGATCACTAGAGCGCCTCAGCAGTCCTGGACCAGAATTATCTATTTACCTGTTCACAGATGCAGCCATCAAGGTAGTTTTCAGGATTGTTATTACATTGTTATTACATTGTAATTATATTTTTGTTACTGATATATTTTTCTGGTAAGTGGTTGTCGTGTTGTTGCACACCCGCACCTTATCAAGCTAGCATGTCAAGATTGAGTTGTGTTTGTGTAGCTATTCGCTAGCTGTCAAAGCTGAGCATTAGTGGTTACGGCTACCACTGGATCCCCTCAGGGTAACGCTGATGGCGGCAAGGTTAGGGACACTGTGTCCTGCACTTGCCCAGCTGCTTGTGGGTTGACCATCTCGTCAAAGATCGGTCCCTGCCTTTCCAACACCATAGCCACACCACTTGCATGGGCACACTGAAGAAAGTCATTGAGAATGCCTGGTATGGGGCAAGGGGCTATTATAAAGGGGGGTCGGGGGACTCCGTGTCCTTGAAGTGATTTGTCTGTCTTAGACAAACATGGCGGAAGTAGAGCTTCAGTCATTGGTCATGCCAGAAGGTGCTTCCCCCCATAGTGACATACCTCACCCAGTTTTCAGAGAACTGGGGTTATGCTAGTAACCAAACGTTTCATCAGACTTCCCTTCAGATTAACTCATGGAAACAAAGTATGAAGAGACTCACCATTTTTGGCCACTACACATATCATTAAAGAAGACTGTGAAAGCTCCGACCTCACAAAACTTTGAGTGGGTGGGATGTGTGTGGAGCTTGGCTGGTGAACTAACACTGAGTAAGGACACTGGGCTTCCTTGCTACTGCCACAAAATTTGAGTTTTATCAGTTAATCCCCATCTGATCTTTATTTACCGTACATAAACCAAACGACTTCCAAGAGCCCACATATTCCTTTAGCTTTTTCCATTTTTACTATATTAAATGAGACTCTGTCACCATTGTAACAACAGATTAGAAAACTAAGTCAAAATGAAAGAAATTAAGAAATTAAGAAACTCGTCAGTTTAACGCAGCATGAATGATCAAATGTTTGAGGATACACTGCTGCGCTCGTGTTTGTTCAATTAAGTTAAAAAATGAAAAGTTGGCAGCTGAAGGTTTTGCCTGCAAAAATGTTTTGCTGGTTTTTTTGTTTTCTTTTTTTCTTTGGGGGGTTAACCTGCCAAGCTTTGCTGCTTTTGCCATTATCTGTAGCTGTGTTATATCCTCAAAAGACCTGCTTATCTCTGTGAGAAGAAAAGAAAAGTAAAAAGAAAAGAAAAGAAAAAGAAGAGTAGAAAAGAGAAGAGATTGACCTGGCTAGTCTTAGCATTATCTCAGGAGACAACAAAGGAACAAATAGTGCACGTTTACACCTATTGCTAAAGGCGCACCAACCTCAAGGTATAAGAGTAGGCATCAAGCATGTCTGTCTTTGTGTATGAGCCTGAGTGTGTGTTTCTGTTACACAACGGGAGAGTTCTTCCCATCTGTGCCTCTTTGCAGCCCCCGCATCCCTGACCAATGAAGCGAGAAACGACAGCTCTGCCTTGTACTCTGCCTCCCTCAGTCTTCCTCACAACACCGTCCCACTCTTTATTATAATCAGCCACCCACTAAAAACACATTCTCTTCCTTTACTATCCCTTTATGTATTCTGGCTGTCAAAAAAAAAACCCAAAACAAAACCATACACACCAAGGGCCCAAACATGATGCAACATTCATTGTTATCATCATCACTGTTGTCAACATCATGTGTGTCTGCCCTCAGCTTAAACCTTAACTAGAAAACAAGACACCCCCGCAGGGTGTCTAACCAACATTTTTTATCTTATGCTCAAATTCCAGATTATCCCACTAAATGTATCACCCCCATCCTGCATTTCCATCCCTGCTTTTCCGGCTCGCCTAATTTCCCACAGGGCTCATTGTTGTGGAAAAGATGCTAAAACAAAGAGGCCAGACAGTGCAGTGATAATCCTAAACATAGCAGCTGGAGATAAGATAGCCATTTGCTATGGACTCGCTATCTGGATTTGCTGCTAAACCCAAACAATCTTAATCATTGTTAGAGCCAATAGCTTAGCATTGCTGTTGATGGTATTTTCCTGTTACTTGCGATCAGAGCTGTGGATAAATGTCTCTCACTTTTACTGCAAGTATTTCTGAGGTGGTTTTCCAAACAGGATGCAATCATGCACCTTCACGATCGCATCCGCTCTGCAAAAGCATTTTAGCCGATTCCACCAGGGCCACTGTGTCAGTGGTTCAATTCAAATAAATGAATTATAGATGCAAAGAGGCCTGTTCAACATTCAGGATATTAAGACAAATAGCAGTATTGAATTGCAGACGGCAATGCTACCAAGAATGAAGGTAGATAGAAATGTTGCTTAGATTAGCTACATTTTTGTGTGCAGGTACAGCTGTCGACACTGTTCTTTAAACTTTCTTTGCTTTCACACTTTCCCTTTAGCTTTCAGTGTTTCCCATCCCCCTATATAATACTGCCTGTGTTTCCTTTCCCTTTTCACCATCTATCAGACTACCTCCTCCCATCTTTCCAGTTCATCCTGGCACTGGAGCACGTGTGTGATGCCAGCATCCTGCTGCCTGTCTGGTCAAGCAGGATGCCAGTCCCAAATCTGTTACAAGTGGGTTCTTAAACACTTCTCGCTTCCATTTCGGAGACAACACTCCAAAATGTGCACTACTGCAGCTAACCACACCTTGGTAAACAACCATCTATGTCTAAAAAATATATATCAAATATTTGAACTACCCAAGCAGTGTTTGGTTTTTACTTCTTGTGATCTGGCTCAGCCTCTAAAATGGAAACTTTACCACGCAATTACAGCAAACTAAGCCCTGCTAATGTGCTTTTCCTCAAAGCAACACACTTTACTCCTGCTGGGCTTCAGCATGACAGCTCAGTAAGCCAGTACCCATGATTTCAGCTCCAGGCTGCACATCTATCTGCTAGCTGTTTTCTATTACAGGTGCCATAGCTCGAAGGCTGCAATTTAGCTGTTAGGTATACTACAGATAATTGTAGATAATTGTTTGGAAAGATAAGACTGGATTTCTTTTGTTCTGCCGGTGAAGAGTTTCAGGCTGTGGTTCAGGGACAGTTTTCGAAATTCTGAAAGAAAGACAGGCTGGAAGACAGACAGTTGTTCGAATTCCATACTAACAGCCGCAGGAGTCATCTGAGAAAGGCTAGACCTGCAGTTTCAACGCAGACTGACCACATTTATTGTTCACCCACCCGACACACATTCCAGGAATAAGCAGAGGTGGATCTTTCATCTTTCTCCCACGCAAGGCCGTCCAGAGGACACACAGTCCTGAGTGTTTGCGTGCACAAACAAAATTATGCTCACAGTATCAATCACATGAACATTTGGCTGCTTTGTGGCTTTAAGAGGAAATACTAATTACATGAAGAAGGGTCTAAAAATGCAAAAGAACAAATGCCAACATAATTCCAGCATGACTAAATAACACTCATTCACTCAGGCTTTCATTCTTTTCCTCTCCCTCCTCACAGAACCAGGTGGTTTTTGTGTGGTCTCCAAAATGTCCTTTACACTCCAGCCCACCTGACCTCCAACAAAACATAGATTAGAGACAGAAGCCACCACTCACCTATGTGATCTCCATGGAAACTGTTGTCATGAGATGCTCTACAATGAGGCACGAGGTCGTGATGGGCAGCAGGTGGCCAGATTTGACCAGTCTTGCGAACACTCACAATAGTAGCCTCAGACATGACCACATGGCCTCCCTGCTGCCTGTGGTGACGCTTCTGGGACTGCGGTGTTGGAGGGCTGCTGCTGTCAAAGGAGTGTTGTGAGTTCTGGGAGTTCTGGGAGGGTGAGCGGCTCTTCTCTCTGAAGGGACGGCGGAAAGCTGTGGTAGGGCTGGGGGAGACGTGGCTGGACTGACCTGAGGAGAAGTCCTCCTCACTGGATGTCAGGTTTTCGTTGGAGCTGCAGTCTGGCGTGTAACCGCCACCTCCACCGACATCCTCAAAGCTGCCTGGGGAATAGGAGCGGCGAGGCCAGGTCAGAAGGTGATCGTCACCTCCCCCGTGTTCTCTCATTGTGACTCCACTGCCACTACTTCCACCACCACTGCCACCTTCACCCATCATCACCCCACCAACATAGACACTGGAGTAAGCTTGGAACTCAGAGGGCTGCCAAGGAGGGGGAGGAGGTTTTCCCCCGTTGGCCCTCCCTGAATGTCGTTGGTTGGGTTCCCCATCTTCGTATTCTGCATCATAACCACAGGTGCTTTCAGTGGACCTTCCTCGGTAGACCGGCCTGGCACGGAGTTCCCCTGCCACCGTAGCCAGATTACCTGGTAGGGAGTGCAGAGATCTCTTTCGCTCCATCTGCATGGCCTGGCTGCCCAGCGAGCTGATCTTGTCAGAGACGTCACGGTCGTTGACCCTGACCAAACCCCTGTCATGGTGGAATTCCATGTTGGTATAGAGTGGTGGTGGAGGCAGTGGCTGCTTTTCTTGGCCTTTAGCTACATCACCCGCTGAGTGAGAGTTCGCCCGTTTGATCCTCTCAAAGTTGGATCTAAGAGCTGCCACACCAAGTCCCATCCCAAGCTTGTCCTTGGGGTCAGTGGGAAGGTCTTTGTCTGGGGGTGGAAGGGTGGGCCTGCGGGGTGACACAGAGACACCACCTCTCTGCTTTGATGGCGAGAGGCCATCTAGGTTGTCGCAGGAAGTTGACTCTGCTTGCTGAGGTACATCGAAGGCTGACTCCAGGCCATCACCGTGGGAAGCTGACTTCCTGGCTGGTGGAGGTCTGGGTTTGGACCTGCCAGATCCATCTCCAAGAGGCTGAAAACGGCCCCTATCCCCACTACTACCACCATATCCTACACCACCTCCTCCCACTCCAACTCCACCAGTCTCCTGCATGTGGGGCTGCTGGGATTGGGTTTCTGCACCCTGTGTGGCTGCAGGGTCCATCCCCTCATTCAGCGGTGTCTTTCTGAAGCCCCACCGCTGCTTGTCATAGCTCTTTCTCTCTTTGGCCAGGAGGGTCTGCAGGTAGATCATGCGGAAGCGCTCCTTGTTCACCTCCTGCTCCAGGCGCCTAATGGATGCTTTACACTTTTCCAGCTCCTGTTCGATGCCCCCGACAGACCGCAGCTCCATCTTGGGGGGCTCTGACTCCGGGAACTGCGCCTTCCACGCCTCGATGAATCCCACCGGTTCCACCATATTGTGTCTTTTTTTTTTTTTTTTTTTTTTCCTTTGCCGCCTC
>VUQS01013211.1:3666-27749 GCA_015108495.1 Heterochromis multidens
ATATATGTAAAAGAAGGAGCACAAGCAAATAGAGAAGTACATGTATATATATATGTATATAGATATATAGATATAGATATAGATATAGATATAGAAATAGATACATATGTAAAAGAAGGAGCACAAGCAAATAGAGAAGTACCATGGGCTGACGGAACAACTGGAGCAGACAACATCAGAGGTCTCTTTTCAGAAGAGTCCAGTCCTAGGAACAGCTAAGAAACTGCGCAGAACCCTCAAACTCCCAGGCCTCTCAGAGGACCCGAGCTTGAAGAACGCACACATACCACCCCCCAGGGGGAGAGAGGGAGATTTTTTTATATATGAATTTCTTCTGAAACTCGTCAAATAATACTCCCTTCACAAACCACGACAATCTGGCTTGTATGGGTGTAATTTAATGAAGATGCCAGCTCAGGACCAGTCTGGCATCTGGTTTTTAAAGTAAAGACTCCAATGTTTGCACTGTTTTGTGGAGGGAGTAGTGCATACTGTTATATAAATTTTTTTCTCTCTTTTTTTTGGAGAGTTACTACATGGAATAGCTTTTATTTCTTAAAGCAAGGACAATGTGATAACTTTCAGTCCTTTTTTTTCTTTTGAGGCAATGGTCAAACCCACTGAGACTTATGATTCAGACACATATTTAGCCAAACCTATTGCTTCTTCAATCAGGACAGTAGTTTTCAGTTGTGCTGACATAATTGGAAAAGAATAATAAACTAATAAACTTGCATTAGGCAACACAAGGTGCCATCAAACACACGTTTGCTGAAAATAGGTCTCTGTATCCATACACAGATATTCCATCAGAAATCAGAAATGATTCATGATTAATTAATCCATTAATCATTTTCAACACTTCTGACCAATTTAATGTTAGATGCAAACAAAAAAGTGCACCCCAAATGTACCCCAAAACAGAACATACTGTAGTACAAACCCAGTAATAAAGTCATTTACTTGTAGGGAGATTATTACATTAGGATACCTGAATAAAATAGTAGCAGACTGGAAAGAATGACCCTCCCAAGGACACAGTTTGGTCCAAGGAAGGGTCAGGGAGTTCTTCCTTTCCACTGTCTCCAAGTACTTGCTCACAGGTGATTGTTGGAGTTCTGTGTCTAATATTGTAGGCCCTTTGCCTTACAATATAAAGTGCTTATATAAATAAAACTGAATTGAATTTTAAACCATTTACAAGGAGCATAGTGCAGAAATTTTAATAGAAGAGAGAATGTAAGCCTGCTGCTTAGAGAAAAAAAAAAACTAATTTCTGAGGAAAGTGGGGGTGGGGACTCCCAGGGGCCACTGAGAATAGCAATAATGTCTTATCCCTCTCTCTGTCATCTCATAACCTCGAGCACTAAAAGATGTGCAAATCACAATCTATCAAACCACGAAAAGGAAAGAAGACGGTCTCGCAGACCAAATTTTAAAAGTTAGTCTTTACATCCCTCATTAGAGGGCATCGGCACAGCACTGTGGATGCCACAGAAAACAGAAAGCAATTATAATATCACTGTAGGGTCATCTCCTTCGTGAGAATTAGATTATATCGTTTCCAATATGATAATGATTGCGCCAGTAATTTTATTTCCGTAATTTTATCTCCATGGTGCCGACGCATCTGCCTACCTGCAGATGTCAGAGAGCGGAGGAGCTGTCCTTTCAGCACTACGGAACCTCGGAGCTCAGGAGCTTCTTCAAACGCACACAAGAAAGTGTCTTTGAGAGACACTGACGTCGTTTTTACATCACCACATCCACTCTTTTGTCTACCGCCGCCTGCTGGTCCGGATGCGTCTGTGTTCCTCTTTTTTTCTCCGGGAGTTACAATATTCATTCACCTTTCTCTACTAACAAGACAAAATCAAACATAAAAAAACCACACACACAAAATCCGATGACACATTAAGAAATATTATTTTTTTCACTTGGTTCTTTTGCCATATTTAATTCCATATAGATCCATTCAAAAATTATGTATTTATATAATAATAACTTTTGAATTTTCCTTCACTTCCTTTGCTTGCGAACAGCTTTTATTGTTTTCTGTATTATCAAAGGATGATTGCTGAAGGTGGCTGAATAAGTACTCGGGTAAGTATTGCATTAAAACAACATGACAAAAGGTAGTCTGCGGTGCTTAGGGACAATGCAGGAAAAAAAATAATTCAGTAGGTGGCAATGCACCCTCGATTATTTTACCTCCCGTGCTTAGTGTAGAGGTACATAAACTAATTTTAGCAGTCTCAATAAAACAAGCTGTAATAAGTGCATTTTCTGTCTTTTGTTAACACGACTTACTCACACAAACACGCCATAGCATGCAGTTTAAGCACATCTTGCTGTGCAGGTTTCAATAAAGGGAGATACCCCCCCATGATTCAGAAGTAATACAAACAGTATTCAACCAAATTATTTAAAAATTCTACAGTATCTCACTTCAGGAATTTAAGAGTATTAGTTTTTTTCAGTCACTATACACAACAAGTTCATAGTTTCCATAGTTATGTTTATATTATTTGGCTGCTGCCAATCAAACATATTTCAGCATGCAGTAAAAACATACCTGCATATACAGTAAAACACACACACAATGGAAAACTATCAGTCATGGATTGGCCTCCCCAGAGCCTGGACCTCAACATTATTGAAGCAGTGTGGGATCATCTTGACAGAGAACAGAACAAAAGGCAGCTAAGATCCAAAGAAGAGCTTTAAATGTCTTTCAAGAAACCTGGAGAAGTATTCCTGAAGACTACTTAATTACCTCTATACTAAAGTAATATCCCACATTACACCCGCTTGTTTTTGTTTTGTTTTATATTTAAAAATATATATATATTATTATATTGATTTATTTTATAAAGAATAAAAAATAAATAAATAAATTTTTAAAAGTCACAATTGCATAACGTTTTTCTTTGTCTTTAATGGAATAAACCATTGTATGTATTGGATCTAAATTGGTGTAAGTACCATAAAGCAATGTAACATATAGATTTCATTGGATTACTATGTATTTGCTTTCTAAAGTTTCAACCTATGTAGCTATTATATGGAGGAAAAATAATTCCCCCTATCTGGCGATATCCATTAACGTTAAAAAATATATATATAAATATTTTCATCAGCTAAATCGACCTAAGTAACTTTAACGTGGATGCCTAGTCAGTTATATGTTTATATAACTGCGATGACATTAAAATCATGGCATTACTATTACTTGATGCTCCCTTAACGCCTCCAAGGCAGGTGTTTAATTGTTAGACGGCCCCTGAGAAGGTGGGAGTTTCTCATGTTTCTTGGTGTTAAAGAAAAATCAGCAGCATCCCCATCAGCCCCAGACGTCAGCGATAAGGGAGTTTTGCAAGGTGAGTGAGGTGAATTTTAAAGTCGTGTGTCCGTGTAGTGATAGAAATGTTTTGTGCTTTATTGCGCTATTAATGGCGCAATCGTTTTCATCAAGTTACGGAGCTGAGAGAAGGTGGGTGTGCAGGCTGCTATGAGTGCTGCAGTAAGCGGGGGAACACAGAGTCGCTAAAATGTCTGATGAGAGAGAATACTGCCTTTTCTTTTATATATAAAAATTTGAAGATTTAGGAAAGGTTCAAAAGTTCATGGTACGGTGTGGTGGTGGTGGTGGTGTTGTAGCTGATGAAGATGAGCCTGTCTCTGGCAACGTGTCAGACAATTACACCCAAACCAAGTGCATAATTTCTTCTCTCTGTCACACCTATTGTTCCCGATTGTTTCTCGTGGAGTCAGTTGGGTGGTAAACCTTGAGTGAGCATCATTATCTGTCATTTAGGGGCCCCATTTTTATCATAAGAAGCCTTTGAGGCTTCCATTCATGCTGCCACCTTCTGTCTGCTGTAGCCTGCTGTTGTTCAGTCTGGACTCTGTTGGATTCGCACAGGCAAAACAATTATACTGGTCAACTTCTTGTGACTTGTTGATTCGATGCTTATTCTACTGCATAGTCAGTAGGTTTTAACACTAGGCTTACCCTATAAAATAGTGTTTTCTTGAGGTAAACTGAGGTCATGGTGGTTTTACACTAAGTAAAGCAGCCCATCTTTGGCTGTATTATTTCTGTTTTTGAAAATGCATGACTCTCTTTGGAGAGGAGAGGCAGACTAGTAAATTGATATCTTGTGCCATTTCCACGCGACTGTGGTGGAGGGAGGTGGCCTCAAAAATGCCAGATTTGCTATAGACTTTTGACATTTTACTGGAATATGTCAAACCATAATGAGAACTTGGGGAAAAATGAATTTAATATGGGTAATCGCCATATTGAGTGGAGTGGAAAGGGATATTTTCAATGTATGCACAGCTCATCACTGTTTGATAACACCAGATAAGTGACAGTGATGATGGCAATTACTGTTGTTCATTAATTAGAGAGGAGCCCTATCCTGTTTCCAGGCTCCCAATTATGCATCTTCTATAAATAGAGGTATTACGCTTTCAGAGACATCTCAGGAATTCCAAGAAGGGTTGGAATTAGTGTCATCGTTGGAGTAAACAAAGCTTTGTGGGTTTTAAAGGTCATTTCTGAAAATCCAAGAATTCAGAATCACTGCAGATGCTTTAAATGAAGGGAGAAACTTTTAAACAAATATATAGTAGATGTTTGTGCATGATCTAATTTGTACCTAGCTGACAAGAACATTTACTAAGTTTGCAGGTAATAAACTGGTTCAGTATAAAATCTATATCTTTTTCATAATTTCTCACCAAAGTGCTGTAGATTACCTTCAGGAGTTGAGGGCTATCACTTTAAAATTTGATCCACCAGAGTGCACAGTAAGTCTCCCAAGAAAAGGGCCCAACCTAATGCTGGTCATCTTCAAGTGTCACACAGGCATTAATATTTCAAAAGACTCTAAGCTGAGATTGAAAAAGAGCTTTTAGTAGTGATACGGATATGGTGCACTTGTGCAGCACTGAGCAGCTGCAAAAGGGATGAACAATATTGAGAGGTATGTTAGAGCAAATCTTAAACCAAATTAAGCCTTGTGTTCATTTTCTCAACATACTTCATGTGTTTGGTTGTTTCTTTCCGTTTGTTTCAGCACCTTCATGCAGGAGGACAGCTCCAGCTGAACAAGTAGATGAGATGAGATTCGTTGCAGTTTAATGAGTTTAGACAAAAGTGTGAAAGCATGAAACAATCTCATATTCTGCTGGGTGTAACTTGGAAATAATGAAAGAGGCAGATTAAATACCATGCATCAAATAATTCCCATAAGTTTTAAACAGTGCAAATGTTAAAGGTGCCAAATCAGGTGGACTAAGTATCAGACCAAATTATTTGATATCTCTTGGTGTGCTACACCAAAACCAAGCACTGGATTTTCAAAGACCTACCTGATGTGTTTCATATCTTATGTATATATTATTTAACCCTGTGAGGTGTACTAGAGAGGTCAAATGGACTGCAACTTAAGAAAACACCAGCAAATAGAAAAAAACAAAATTTTACAAAACACAGCAGAAGTGTTTCTGGGGAGACAATAATGTCTGTTTTAATCGCATCATTCATATAACACTGTAGATACATGCTATTAGTCGTTTACTGTTAGCTTGTCACTTCTGCAGTTGTTCCGTCACGTTATTGTCTCCCCAAAAACACGTCCATTGTGTTTTGTGAGGGGTTTTTTGTGAGCTTTTGCTGGGTTTGTTCTATTTCCATTGTGTTTTATTCAATGTTTGTTGTGTTTTGTGTGTTTTTGCAGCATTGTTCTATTTGCTGGTGTTTTCTTAAGTTGCAGTGCGTTTGACCTTTCAGGGCCACTGTACAAGAGGCTTCTGGCAGCCTTTCTAAACAAGCTATACTTCTTCAGTTAATTGAATGTACTTAATTGAGTTAATTAAGTTAATTGAATGAATATACTTGTTTTTTAATTGAAATGTCATGAACTTTAACATTTAACATGCTATCTAAAGCCTGTAGAGTCTCACGGTCTGACCTTCGGGTGAATTTGATGGGACGTCCACTCCTGGGAAGATTGGCATCTTTCTTGATTGTTTTCCAGCTGAATAATCTCGTGAATAATCTTTCTCACTGTAGAATCATGGACTTCAAATTGTTTGGAAAAGGCTTTATAACCCTTGCTAGACTGACGGGCAGCAACATTTGCGTCTCTAAGATCATTGCTGATGTCTTTCCCCCTTGGCATTGTGTTAACACGCATGAATTCTCCAGACCTGCAAACTGCCAGAACGTCTGCTTTTATAGAGGTGCTCACACTTGCTGATGATCAATTAATCAAGTGCCTTTGACGAGCAGCACTTGGCTGATACTTATCCTCTTAATTCCTATGGAAGCAGTAAGGTTGTACTTAGTTGTTCACACACTGCTTCTGCATTTTGGCTTAGTTTCTGTTAAATGAATAATCATACAATGTAATATGTCATGTTTGTTGTTCATCTGAGGTTGTATTTACCTCGTTGTAAAACCATGCTGCTGACAGATTTCACACATTTCTGTGTAGCACCACACATGGGTCATCCTGTGGACTTTCCCTCTTTCCCTTCTGGTAGTGATGCTGATGATGGTGTTGGTGATGCAGGTTCTCACAGTGAGAAATATAGTGCAGGTATGTCTTATGTGTGCCACACATTCATGAGTGCACCACGTATTAGATGTATTTCTACGAGTCATCTCCCCAGCCCCAGGTCCCAGACTGGTGGATGAAAATAAAAATGTCAGAAAACCTTTTGCTGTCCTCTTGACAGAGAACTGAACACAAACAGAATATCAGAACAAAGCAAAGGCTGATGATACCACAGTTAGCTGTGAAACCTCCATTTGTATTCCACCTGTCATCTAACCACAGCATTTGTAGGCTCGGCTTTGTTCTTTTGATGTCTTTGGTGGAAGTAGGCTCCCTGCTATTTGAAATTCAAACTGTGAATTTTTACTGCTGTTCCACCGAGGTCTATCACAGTGATGCTGATACATGCAGCATTGTCACTGATGTATTGTGCACATACTATCACAAAGAAGCACCCTGCCATAAACTTACTATACAATGAGGAAATGCTATCGGATATTCACAGTCATACATAAATGTCAGACTATCTTTTTATACTTCATACTGACAGTGCCTTTTGTGGGCTAGCAGTCATGTCAGATATACCTCCTTAGGCAGTCAAAGAGGTCACAGCAGCACAAAACGGCATCAGATGTTGTGATATAAGCATGCTGTAATTTACTAACTATATTTTGCAATTTTTTCAATTTATAATTATCAGATGAATCTTTATTAATCAAATATTTTGAAGCAAATATGCTGTATATTCATTCCAGTCTTTTAAATGTGAATATTTTCCTTTTTTGTGATGAACTGCTGGTCAAACAGTACAATATGTTGTCTCTGAAGACTTACAATTAAAAAAAAATCTTACTCCATGTTATCTCTGATGGTTTATAGAGTATCCCACTGATTTCCACCATTCCAGTGGCTTTTTGGTAAAACATTATCCCCTGCAACCAGAGTCTGAGTATGTTTATTAAAATAATATGACTATCTGCGGCAAATTAATGTCTAATACTTGGTTTTTTAATCTTTTTTACAGTAATAGGTGCATATATTAAACTCAAATTTATTTTCAAATCGCCATGGTACTTAAAATAAATAGGATGCACATGTATGGTTGCTACAGTGTGAAGAGCCAAATAGAGAAAGTAATGCTGTTTCCATATGGCTCTTTTTGATTAAATGCATTGCTGATAGTATGCCAGTACCCTGACATTTTTTGTATGTTGGGTAATTAAATACTACTTTTTATATAAATGTGGTTTAGATACTGACAGAGAATAGAGGTTTCTCCAAATTAATCTTCTCCAATGGACAGGTTGATGTGGAGGTGAAGTTAATATTGATTGGGGCTCAGGTTTTCTCACAGGCCCAGTTTTAGGATCATCTACAACAGAATTTGCAGTGTAAGAAGCTGTAGGTGGAATCTTCCAGATCCTGCATGATGTGCAGAGAAAATGCAGCTCAGACAGGTTCTGTGGCTACTGAATAGGTCAGGTACAGTGTCATCAAGCATACGTATCTTAGAGCCAAGAATCACAGAAGCCAGATTGGTCCTAATGAGTCCACACAGCAACAGCAAGGCAGACACACACACACAGTCCCCTCGGGGCCTTCTGAGCATGTGCAGCCAGACAGGAAGCAGGTGTTAGGTTTGTTGAGGATGGTCTGCGTGTGCAGTCATCGCTCCAGTCATGCAAGGGCTCATTCAGCCTTCAGAAAGAGGCTGGGTGGGGAGGGGAAGCTGCATTAACTGTGAGCTCTGAGTAGACACACCTCAGTGATCTGTGCTTGTGTGTGTGGTGTGATAAAGAGTAAGTTATGAAAAAAGTAAAGCCCCCTCCCTTTCCCTCCACTGAGCAGGTGGTGAGCAGATTGCATTAAAACCTCCGCCCCATTCCCCCCCCCCGCCTCAGGCTGAGTCTGACAAGGATTGCCCATCCACACATCCAGCTCCACCCTCCACCCTAAAATTTCACAGCAGAGGATGTAGCTCCTGCAGAGTTAGGAATAAGATGCATTCACACATGACATCGCCATCAAAACAGCAACAGTCTACCAATCAGATGCACTACACGATAATGGAAATGTTTTGCACTTATCCCCCTACTTTGGTTCAGAGTGAAGTTAATCAAGAATCACTGAATGGCTTGCACTGAGATGATGAACAATCAGTATGTGTTTAATATTCAGGTGTTCCAGCAGAACATGCCATGTATAAATATAGCTGATAAGCTGAAGAACTCACATTACTATGTTCCTGATTTTGTAAATCCACTCCCAACTTGGGCTTTGCTTTGATAAGAAATTATTAAGCCATTATTGAGCTTCTGGTGGATTATTTGAGGGCTTAACCATGTTCTGCAGGAAATGGAAGAGGCTAAAATCTACCACAGCTGCTCTTGGGTGTGTTGATGGAAAAGTACAGGGGGAAAACTACAGGGGTTATTCTGTCTACTCCCTGTCTACTACAGGGGTTAGACAGAAGAATATAGACTGACTCAAGTGCTAAAGTCACACAATTACAAATGCTGCTATGACAGTCAAACACTAACGTCAGGAAAAAAAATAATGCATGTACATTACCAGCAATCATGCAGGTAATGAACCAAAATGTAACTGTATAGGCCAAAACCTAAAGTTATGAACATATCTTGTAACGTTAGGATAATTACTGCCATGCTCCATTTGTTTTTGTTTTTTCTTAATTGTTCTACTCTAAATTTTCATTTCTTGTTCGTTTTCAATTGACAGTATCTTGACGCATGCTTTGATATGATGCAGAAATCGTAGTACAATTAATGACTGCAAGATGCTCAGTCCTCAAGGCTGCTAGGTAACCCTAAACCATAATATTCCCACCATCATGCTTCACACTTGCCATCATGTTCTTCACTTAAAAAGCTGTCCTTCATCTGCACCAAATATGGCTGCTATTACTGTAGCCAAACATCTGCAGTTTTGATGCATCTGTCCAGTAACCATTATTCCAAAGGTCCTGGTCTTTGACTGTATGTTAATTGGCAAACTGTAGTTTTACTCAGATATTCTTTAACAGCAAGTCTTCATTGCATTTCAAATATGTGCAGTCACTTTTTGTTTTTAGATGCATGCAGCGTGACACCAACAGTTTGCAGGAGTCACCTGCAGATCCTGCAATGAAATTCTGGGATTCTTCATCAAGCAGACCGCTCTTAAGCTGTATTGCCCATCATCAGCCTTTCCTAATTTGTTTAATTTTTATGGCTTGCAGACATCAGAATATGGTGTTTGGGTCTAGCCTTGCCAGTCACCATTACAGCATATAAATCATCTAAGAATCAACCTCCATAATGATATACTAGAGAAGCTGCATGATCTTGAGCTGCTGCAGGAAACAGGATTCAAGTCCTCTGCATCTGATGCCAGTGGTCAGGGGAAGGGACACCATAAGTGGTGTTTGATTCACTGTCTGTCCTTCAACATGATTGACAAGAGGGCAAAAGCATAGACTGTATAAAAGAAAAATATGATCTCAGAGCAGCGCTGCTTCCTTTCAAGTTGAACTGAGGGCATACTGGAGGCTGCATTGACTCCCCATCTCATCTTGAAGTACAGAGTACCTGGTATTACAAATGGGAAGAGTCTGGTTATCATGCTAACCTAAATAGCTCTCTCTACATAACCCCCTTTTAACTTCATAGCTGCAATTTTTTACAATCTATTGACAATTTAATTTTTTTTTTTATGTTATACTATCATTAAACTACTAATTTTATCCATTGTACCTTTAAGGCTCTCATCAGAGTCAAGTGGCAGTTCTGTGTTTAATTTTTTTTGTCTGTCTCCTACTGACTTTATCCCATACATCTCAGCATGAAAGGTAGGAGATCTCCCACTATGTGTCCTCTCATGGACTTTTATTGGCTTGTTAAGAGTCAAATAAAGAGAGATTCTTTTTACAAAACACTTTTTAAAAACTAGGATTTTGGTAATTAGTCTCACCTTTAGAAAAACCTGCAGGGCACGTCTGAAAAAAAGAAAAGTTCATACATATTCTATCAGCTCCAAGGCTTTGCAAAAAGCAAATGATAAGGGAAATGTCAATTCTTTCCTGTCCATGCAGGTGCTGCCGTCTCACGCAGAGAGAGCATACTTTGCAAACACAAACAGAACAGTGGCAGGGGAAAAATGTTTAACAGCGTTGCAGTCAGTGCAGTCAACAAAAGAAGAACGCCTCAAAAGTTGTGAATCTTTTATTTATGGCGATTGCAAATTGTACTTGGGGTTATATCATAGTTATTGTGGCAGCGAGTTGATTACGTGCAAAGGTTTGGAAGTCAACAGAAGTTTACATTTTATATATAGTTCATTCCTCTGGAAAAACAGGCCCATCACTCTCTCAGTCCCTCAGGCAGGTGATATATCTTGATCCAGCTGAATATTTTACGAAGGAAGGGAAAGAGACTGTCCACCAAATGCTTTATGGTATTTATTAGCCGTTGGTGCAGCTGGGAATTAGAATCCTGCGCCTCTAAAGCATGCTTATATGTAGAGATTACTGTATTCCCTGACATGGATTTTATATGATAGCAGCTTCTTATTTCAGCATGACAAATCAGTTGTGAAGAGATATGGTACAGTTATTTAAAGGATAGTAAAATCTAATAGTGGATGCCAACACTTTTATCTTGTTTTCACAATCCAGTGTATCCACTGTTTTTAATATGGCGCTGTGGAAGACAATGTAAGTTTGTTTGGTCCACCACTTTGGTCCAGTCTGAAATATCTGTATAAAAATGCATATTGCTTTTATACAGATATTCATAGCACACAGAAGATGGATCTTAATGACGTTGGAAGCCCCCTGGTGTTTCTCTTAGCGCCACCTGTTATTTTTGTTTTTGGTGTGATTGTTTAACAACTATTGATGTCAAATTTGGTTCACACATTCATGTCCCTGTCAACATGAATTCCACTCACTTTGGTGAACCACTGACTTCTCCTCTAGTGCCATCAACAGATCAACGATAAGTATGACCATATATCTTCAAAGCTAATGCAATTCCCATCAACCCACAATTGTACACTCACTTCATTAGGCACACCTTGCTAGTATTGGGTTGGACCCCATTTTGCCTTCAGAACTGTCTTAATTCTTTGTGGCATAAATTCACAAGGTGCTGGAAGCATTCCTCAGAGATTTTGGTCCATGTTGACATGATAGCATCACACATGAGATGATTTGAGCTTTGTGACATGGCACATTATCCTGCTAGAAGTAGCCAACAGAAAATGGGTGCACTGTGGTCACAAAGGAATGGATATGATCAGCAACAATACTCAAGTAGGCTGTGGCATTTAAATGATGTTCAGCTGGTACTAATGTCACAGCAGAAATCAAGTCTCATCAGACCAGGCAGCGTTTTTCCAATCTTCTCTTGTCCAATTTTGGGGAGGTTGAGCAAATTGTAGCCTCAGTTTCCTGTTCTTAGCTGACAGGAGTGGCACAGGATGCGGTCTTCTGCTGCTGTAGCCCATCTGCCCCAAGGTTTGTCGTGTTGTGTGTTCAGAGATGCTCTTCTGCATACCTTGGTTGTAGCGAATGGTTATTTGAGTTTCTGTTGCCTTCCTGTCAACTCGAAGCAGACTGGCCATTCCCCTCTGACATCAATGAGGCATTTTCAACCAGAAAACTGCTGATCACTGGATATTTTCTCTTTTTTTAGACCACTGTCTGTAAACCCTATAGATGGTTGTGTGTGAAAATCCCAGTAGATCAGCTATTTCTGAAATACTCGGACCAGCCCATCTGGCACCACAACCATGCCATGTTCAAAGTCACTTAAATCACCTTTCTCCTCCATTCTGATGATCGGTTTGAAATTCAGCAGGTCTGGTTGACCATGTCTACATGCCTAAATGCACTGAATTTCTGCCATGTGGCTGGTTAGTAATTTGCATTCACAAGCAGTTGAACATGGGTACCTAAGAAAGTGCCAGTGATTAGGTTAGTGCTAATTAGCAAGTTTTTGCATTGTCATTGTGAGCTTGTTGCCATGTAAACATTAGTATTTAGCTTAATATTACCACCATCAGTGTTTCTAGAGTCTCAATGTAAGGTCCTTTCTCTTTGTGTTTTAACAAGAAATTTGTAGGTAGTGAAATGGCAAAAATGGTCCTTTGAAAGAATCCAGAAGTTGGTTTCATTGAATTGATTGAATCAGAGTTTACTGCAAGTTATTGATATGCTGATGAATAGTGAAATTGTTTTGTTTGACACACACACACGCACACTTGTGCATTCATGACTTGAGAAAACCTCACACTGACTTACATTCATTCTTAGGGGCATCCTTTGACTTCCTTTAACCTTGACTACTTACAAAACACAAAAACACTTGAGATGCTCTGCTAGGCCTTTACTGCAGCCACCTTCAGTTGATGCTTGTTTATGGGTCTTTCTGCCTTCGGTTTTGTATTTAATAGCTGTAACGCATGGTCTATTGGGTTGAGATCAGGTGACTAACTTGCCACTGAAGAATATCCCATTTCTTTACCTTGAGAAGCTCTTGGGTTGCTTTTGCAGTATGCTTTGGGTAGAGAGAGTATAGCCCTGCACACTTCACAATTCATCCTGCTACTTCTATCAGCAGTCACATCATCAATAAACACCAGTGACCTGGTTCCACTGGCAGCCATACATGTTTGACAGATGATGTGGTATGCTTCAGATCATGAGCTGTTTCTGTTTGTGGTTTCATTTTCAGATTGTTTTTGTTTTTTCAGAACTCTGCAGGCTCTTTTAGATGTCCAATCCGGCCTTCCTGTTCTTGAGTGTAACCAGTGGTTTGCACCTTGTTGTAAATCCTCTGTATTTCCATTCATGAAGGCATCTCTTGATTGTAGGCTCTCTCTCTTGCTCCCCCTCTCTAAAGTGTTAATGACTTGGTTAGATGTTGTGAAGTTGTGTTTCTTAACTATGGAAATAATTTTGTCATCATGTACTTTAGTTGTCTTCTGTGATCTTTCAGGGCTTTTGGTGTTCCCGAGCTGGTCAGTGCATTCATTTTTTTTAAACCTCTGGAGTCAACAGACGTGCCAGTGTGTCCAAATCACATGACTGATTTAAGATGACCTAGCAGCAAGACGCAACCTTGCTGAGTCTTCATTTCAACTTGTGTCGAAACTACATACCAGTTTTTAATCCTAACAGTGCAGTTATGTGGATTTTATTGACAGTTTGATGCATAGAAGTCCTACACCAAAAAAATATATTGAAGCCAACAAAATAACCACGCTTATGTTGTCTGTGTTGTGGACACATCTTACTGTATATGACAGAAGCTTTTTAGATGTTTTATTATATTAGCCTCTCAAATTGGGAGACAATTAATACCACATTTTTGTAAAACTCCTTGAATTTAAGCTGAAAGTCTGTACTTTGGCAACATCTTGAGTATTTGATTGTAAAATCCACTGTGCTGGTGTACAGAGGCAAAACTACACAAATTGTGTCTTTGTCTAGCAAATTATAGACCTAACTGTATGTGAATGGAGAACTGCAGATGAGTGTTGGTCATAGAAATCTTTTTGTCCCTATAATGTGACTGTTTAAACAGATTTAGGTCCTCACATGAATAATATCTGTTCCCCCACCCCCACCTCCAACCCCAAACTACACACCCAGATACACACAAACATACATCAGCTGTTTTTCTGCTTGTCTGACTCAAACTTAAGTGTATTTCGTCACAGCTCCTGTACTGACTTCAGCATCTGGGATGATAATAGTCTTACTGAGCACAGAGGAAAGATACTACTCATTCTGCCAGCGGGAGGCACAACACTGCTTCACAAGCCAAACATCAGTTTGTAATCTGCTGCGTTGGCTTGGAAGCTTGATTTAGAGGAGGAGAGATGAGGGAGCGGAGGGAGAGGCTTAAAAAGACTCCGGATTTGCAGAGTCAAATAAGCTGGAGGAGAAATGGATACCTTGGGATCAGTATTAGCATGTCTGAGCATTTTAAACACGAGGGATGGGACAGAAAGAGAATAACCATGGAGTCGCACCATTAAACTGCTGAGTCATGCTGTGACGTTTGTCCAAATGTTGTGCAAAACCACACCACAGTCAGCCTGCATCCTTCAGCATCCTACCCGGTCCTTGAGGTTCAGAAGAAGAGCTTCTCTGTTTGCATCAGCAGCCGGCAGCATCAAAAGTAAGTGGCTTGTCTGATACAGGAAGGGGAAAAGCTCAGTGGGTCAATAGAGGTGTGTTTAAGCTTCTACAAGTCAAATACATTAAAATTTAGCATGTTTTCAGTTTATACTTATCTCATGGTCATCATCACTTCTGCCTTTGACTGACTTTATTAAAACAGCCTTATAGAACAAATAGAACTTACTACAAGCAAAGAAACCACTTAGATTTAGTCCGGGGTGATGTTTGTTCTTGGTTTGTGACTCTATTAATCAGACAACTTAGACACAAATACTCATCTAAAATTTGTCATCTCATAGCTGCAAATATCAAGAATTGAGTGACTGAAATGCTTATGATTAAAATAGTAATTTCTTAAAATTTGTGTGACAAACTACTTAATAACAGTAGGAATCTCTGTCTTTTTAGTCAGAGAACAACATGTTCTCTCCTTGTGCTATAAACCTATTTGTTTAGTCATCCATTTTTAGCAGTAAAACAATCCCTTTGTTTATATTAATGGCTCAAATTCATCTTTGGCAAAGAGAGAAAAGGTGATCTATGGCACATCAGCTCCTGTTGAAACGCAGCTTTGCTGACTAACAGAGTGTGTATGTTATGGATTTACTTTATGACCAATCCTCAGGGAATCTCCTCCCAAGTCATCTCCACAGGGAGGATGCTGTGTCTCTGACAGCATCTGAATATTGATTGTAAGCGATACAGTTTCACAAGCCCTTACTGGGTTGTATTTTTAACTTTCTGCTCCTCAGACCTTTTCCGAGTGTGACGTACAACACTCCAGCAGCACTACCATTGATCAACTCGCCTCCTACACAAGAAATCTTGCTGTGCACAACATGCACCATTTGGTAAATGCTTCACAAAACTTCTCAAAAAGTGACATCATTGGTGCAGTGATAAATCACACCAAGGTTTGGTTCAGTAATGGGTGCCAATTTGATGGCCTTTAGCATCCTTTCCTTTTTCTCTCTCTGGTATCTTTAATTTCTTGGCTGCTGTTTACTACTGCGACGCACACAGCGTATTTACTACCGAGCATGCCGTTCTGTAACAGCAACAACATCTCGTGGAATATTATTTTCATCATGAAATCTGGTCATTTACATCTTTTAGTTATGTGAATCTGCAGTATTGATGCAGCGCTTTGTCAGCACTGTGTTTCTGCTCCATTTCCTCAGAATGTTTATTCAGTAAGGAGTGTACACAAGTCGAGCAGCTGGGAGTGGGGACTATATTGATTGAAAGTGAGGATGGTGTGTGCTGGAGGACAGATGGTTCAGGTCTCCATTCTGTGGTCATGGCAGTGTGAGTGATCATATCCTGTGCATGCTTCACAATCTGTTTGAGCTTGCAGTTGGGTTTGTTTTTACTCGTGAAACTGAATCTTTTCTCACTCACAGTAGAGTGATGTTTCTGTCAGTGGGCTCAAATGGGCCTGTTTGCATTTCTGGCTTTTTCTTTTCTTTTCTTTTCTTTTTTTTTTTTAAAGAGCATCCAGTATATCTGTTATCCAGTTTGTCACTTTCATGTAGCATCTCTATTCCATTTGTCTGATAAAGAAAAGGAGCAAACGGATCAATTGCAGCTAATGGACCATGATGCTCATTAGAGTGATCCTTGCAAATGCAATCATAACTGCACTTAGAGTGTGTGTGTGTGTGTGTGTGTGTGTGGCACTTGCCTGATGGAAATGAGTCACAGCAGTGAATGAACTTCCAATTTCACAGATTATTGCTAACTAACAGTGTAATTCTCATTCTTTACAGACAGAGGCCGGTTATTCAAAAGATGGGTGCAATAACAACAAAGATTAAAGCTGTTTAAAGTGACCCATTTGTTCTTTGAGAGAGTAATTAGCACATTATTTATCACACAAAATGAAAAGGTTAGTTCATAAACTGTAAAATAAAACTTTCCATTTAGGGGGGGTTGGGTGCTACTGCCTAAGTGTGAAGGTGGTTCTTGTTAGCTAATGTTAAGCACACTTTGGGTATATAATATTGCTGTGTAAGTATAGTTTGTATAACACCTGTGACCCTTTTAAAGGCTTTCATCTTGAAGAGTGAGGGCTGGCTGTCGCTGCAAAACTGAGGAAATTGCATACAGCGGCCACTTGTCAATCACAAAGTAGGAAACACCCAAAAGTGTACCCTGCTTTAACCTCTATATTGCTTGAAACTGGACTATAATTTACACGTTCAGTATCAAACTAGCAATAAAGTTTTTGGTGAGGTTGTCCAGAGAGGGTCATTTTCTCATATACTTTTTTTTTAATCTTCTTGCAGTCAGAGGGTTTGCCCCATCCTGGCTTTAGAAAGAATGAAGGTTTAAGTCCATACAGGAGGCAGAGTCTGTCTTTTACACACAGTCTATGCATATGATGTACATTATTAGATTAATTCTGTGACTTTTGCGATGCAAGTTTTAGCTAAATGCTAAACAGTAAGTTTGTTAAAATAATGTGAAATTAGCATTAGCTCAGAATTGCTGGTATCAAAACAGAACTGATAATCAGTAAAGCTACTGTGACTCTATTACAAATCAGTAATTAAGCCCAAGGCATTTGTGGCACCTGAGAGCTTCATCACTCAGAGCTTAAAAACCAGGCCAAAGACATCAGTTGACTGTGGTTGGCACATTGTAAATTATGCTCGTCTGTATTTTCCATTAGATATGGTCCAGTGCTGATGGCTCAGTCTGAGCTGTTCGTGACAAGAGCGTCCCCTGTGGAGGCGAGACCTGTGGAGCTGGATGTTCTGAGCTTCCTGGAACGATTTGGGGAGGAAAACAGCACGGCTGAGAGATGCTACCGCTCGCACTCTCGCAGCAGCGTCCTCCAGGGTCTGCCGTTTGGTGGGGTGCCCACGGTCCTCGCCATCAATGTGGTGATCTGGATGGTAAAGACTCAGCCCCACTAAATATGCAACTACACTAAATATGCAACTACACAACAATACAACAAAGTCACAGTGCCGTGCAAAAGTCTTGACCAACACTTCATTTCATTATATTTTGCTTCCAAGGAACAAGGAGGTTCCAAGGAGGTTTCTTGTCATTTTTATTAAGTTGGTCTTAAGCAATAGTTCTCCAGGCTTTGTGAAGTTATCTCAAAGTTTGTTTGTTTTTTTGGACATTGGCTACTTTTTCACTCATTTTCAGTCCAATCCTGGTACCTGATCATTTTCAGAGGAATGCTTTTTTTGTTTGTTAAGCCACTTAACACTGACCTATGAATCATTCAAGCATAAAAAAGGTACCTAATTCAATGGATTAACCAGTGTTGTGTCTACATATTACAGAAAGCTTAGCAAAGAGCCAATTTTAAATTGTATCTTTAGGCAACAACATAATTTGTTCCCATTTCTTTATGAAAATGCCAAAGATAACAAAGTTTGACTGGCATTAAATAGTATTTTTGCACCAACAAGGTGATTCTCAAAGAGATATTAGCTGGAAACTTGGCAATCTCAGCATGGTGTGCAGTGTGTCCTTAAAAAATCAGATGAAACTGGACAAGTGGAGGACAAAAGAAGAAGTGGCAGATGAACAGTATGCCCTGAGACAGGACCTGAGAAATATATCTGGTCCTTCATTTGATCCATCTACTGTTTGCTAAATGGTCTCAATGGAAAGAAGGCTGTCAAGAAGTTATTCTTAAGGAAGGGAAACAAGGAGAAAAGGCTGAGGTATACCAAATGACACAAGAACTGGACAGAAACTCAGTGACAACAGGTCTTATGGAGTGATGAATCCAATTTGGTTCAAAACGGTGTGAATAGGTGTGGAGGAGCTCAGGAGAGAGATACAACAGTCAGTGTCAACAGCAATCTGTAAAATGCAGTGGAGTGGAGTTGTCATGGTTTGGGGCAGCATTACAGCCAGTGGTTTTAGGGATCTTGTCAACACTGATGGAATTATGAACACAGAAAAGTACAGTCAGATTTTCATCCACAATGCAATACCATCTGATTGGCAATGCTTCATTTCTCAGCATGACAATGATCCCAAGAACACTGCCAGTGAAGTAAAAGCATACCTGGATAGAAAAAACACACAGTGGAACACTATCAGTCATGGATTGGCCTCCCCAGAGCCCAACCCAAAACATTATTGAAGCAGTGTGGGATCACCTTAACAAAGAATGGAACAAAAGGCAGCCAACATTTAAAGACGAGCTTTGAAAGTCCTTCAAGAAGTCTGGAGAACTATTCCTGAAGACTACTTAAAGAAATGACAAGAAAGCTGCCTAAGAGACTTCAGACTGTATTGAAGAATAAAGGTGGTCATATCAAATATTGGCTTTCAAGCTCATTAGAATTGTACAAACTCTGTTTTTGCCTTATATACTGTATTTCCATGTATGTTTGCACATGTTTCTATAATGTTTCCTATTTTCCTAGCAAAATATAAAGAAATTAGGAACAGCTCAAGACTTTTGCACAATACTGTAACTCTGTAAAGTCATGGTAAACTTTTTTGACATTTTCTTACAGTTCCACTTTCTATTATATTGATTAATCTACTCACTATTAGCTGTTTGTTCAACAGTGGTTTGTCCACAACTAAAAATGTTCAGAGACTTTCACGCTGAGGCGAAGAAAACCAGAATATCTTTATATTTGAGAAAAAGTGGAGTTTTGTATGAAAATAAAATGAAATTCCTGAAAATTATTCATTCCCAAAAATATCTTTAAGTTTTTATAAATCCTTCAGCTGTGGCTAAAGGCACACAAACATCTTCTTGTTTATAATATTTGTATCACCTTCCTCTGACTTTGTATATTTAGAGCCAAAACCCTCAACCTTCATACTAAGCTACACCTAATCCTATAACTCTGACTGACAAGGTCAATAACAAATTTTGGGAATTACTACATATAACACTTTGCAGTTGGAGTCTTTTGCATAATTATTGTGATCCGTTCAGGCACGATCTGTAATCCAAATGGGAGTGAAAGCACAGAAAAAATTTAAAAAACCTTCAACCCCTGCATGACAGGGATAAAAAACAGTAAACAAACCCAGACTGACTTAAATCTTTCATGTTTTCTGGATATTTGTTACTTACAGAGAAGACACACTTATGGTTTAATTATGATTCAAAGAAAGAAAATTACAAGTTCAACCTTACTTCACAGTTCTGGAAAAAACAACAACAAAAAACAAAAAGACATACTATTAAAGATGTCACACAGTCCTGTGTAGGTGCAGTTGGACACCTGGGAGACTTTTCAGCTCGTTTTCATTCCCAGGAAAACATACTGCCATTCTGCAGCAGGGTGACCGTCTTCATTAGCATGCATTGTCAACAATGTGAAGGAGCTTATTTAAACCTAAACCACTACCTTTCCTCAACCCTAATCAAGCTGGTTTTTCTGTTGAAAACTAACCAATCTGTAAAAGTGAACATAAAAAGTAAATTGAAAAAAAAAAAAAAACTGGAAAACAGACCTCCCAAACAGGATATGAACCACAGTCTCCCAGGTGGCAAACTTGTGATCCAAAGCACCCGCTTGACTCCCACTTGTTCTTCATGATCATAAAACAAACAAGGAGCATCAAGAGGATATCAAACGCTGATGATTTCATACATTGTGTGTATTGGAAACACTAGAAACACACAGAAATCTTCATGTTTATAATTATTTGTGATGACCTTCCTCTGACTTTGCATATTTAGAACCAAAACTCTCACAATTGCATGTACACATAACTGTAAAGAGTTGTGACTTATTTTGTTACAGACACTCCAACCTCCTACTGTAGACTTTGTTACTCTGTAAAAATTGAAATGTTTTTTTCTGGGTGCCACTACACTACATAACATAGCTCACACACAACACAGCCCACTCAGCTGAAGTAAATCAAAGGCTAGAGTCCTTACTTGCAGGGGTCTGGGGCAAGACCCTTTCCTGCGTGTCATTCCCCTCCTCTCTCTGCCCACTTTCCTGTCTACTCTCTGCACTCTCCTGTTAAATAAAGGCTAAAACGCCAAAAATAGATCTTTAAAAAAGGAAAACTATTTCCCTGTGTCTAATGTTGCTGCAGCCTGTGCGTCAAGGCCCTGAACCAAAAGGTCATCTTATGCGCATATCTGTGACACCAGCAGCATCTTACAGAACAGCAGTAATTGACGCCGTAGGACACAGATTTTCTGTGAGGGATGGCATGGATGAATGGGTTTTTTCCATATAAAATATATATTTAGACACTCAAAATGTCCTGTAGGCGTGAATGGTAGTGATAATGGTTCAAAGGGTTTTTAATTTGTGGTTTTCTTTAGGGAAAGGCTTGGAAAAAAAAACCCAAACTATAAACTAAGCCAGTGTCTTGCGAAACATAAAACAAAACAAAAAAACTGCAGCGCTTTCTGTTTGTCTCCTCCTTGTCTGGGCTTTTGCATAATTATGTACAAGAACACGAAGAAATACAAACACATTATGTACATGTCATAGACGTCAAGTTAAATCTGCATGTTTTAACATCCTTTTTCACAAAGAATAATACAGCGTGTGCACTGTTTACAAACACAGATGCATTTCTTTTCCTCCTGTGTTCCAGATAATAATAGGCTTCCATTTTCAGCTGTCAGCAAACTCAGTTCCACTGTCAGGCCTTGTCAAGCTTGATCTCTGCACTGATAGGACTTCTCGATCTGCCACCTCCATGTTTTAATTGGCTCATTTTATCAATGCCTGGTTGTCAAGCCAACACCAAGGGCTGAGCGCTGTCTCTTAATGACAAGCATGAGTCAAAGCGTGCTTCCCCCCAGGTGACGGGAGCACGCCTCTGCATCAATTCCATCATCATACAGAATAAATCATCAGTGGGACTTGAGGAGAGCATGCCCACGCATAAAGACAGAATACAATACAATACAACCGAAAACAACAGGGAAGAGCTGGGCACTGGGAAAACGAGATAATGAAGAGATTCTTATTCTAAAAAGGGGGGGTTTGTGCCCCGACTGCTAATGTAAACACAGGCTCTTTATTCATCTACAAGCCCCAGTCAAGTCCTCATGTCATCCAACATTCACGGGAGCTTTCTTCCTATTAGCACAGCTGTCACCCCCACCCACTAAACCTAATGTCTTTTCAGCTCAAATGAGGTAATAATTTAATGCTGCAATTAACATCAAAGAGTCATCAGCACTTCTACTGCATTTGTCAACACTCATCCATCACGGTCCAGTTATGCTCAATGATATTTCATCAGGGATGTTCAGCACAAATCCACTATTGTACATGATTGAATAGGTTTTTTTGGGCTGTCATTGTTGCGCTCAGTTTGCTCTCCATTTGTGGAAAATGAGAGCTATTCAGATTGACCGCACTCATTTTTCCTTGCTGCACAGCATATGTTCATGCGTGCATGCTGATCTATTTCTGGAGACCACCACATAATATATGTACTACAGACAAAGGGGGGGAAAAAAAACATACTTTATTAATGATGCGGCATTTTGAATCTGTTGTTTGTAGATTCTTTTAGAGTTATTTTAGAGACAGGTTCAGATTTCTAATCAAGCAGTATGAAGATATTTGATCCAGAGCATAATGAGGACAGAGAGTGTATAAAATTGTTGTCTTGTTCTGTGTTGCAGTTTTTATTGCTCATATTTTCTTGTCTGAGGAAGGCTGCTTGGGACTATGGCCGCCTGGCTCTGCTGATGGAGAATGACAGGTAAATCCCTCACTCAATGTCCTACACAACAATATCTGATACAATCTGATAGCCATGGCAACATTTAACATGGAGTAATAAGTCTCAGTGGAGAGAGAGATTTGATGCTGTAGCTCCCTCTGCTGCATGTGAGTGGTAATGGCAAATTAATGTGGGGAGCCTTTGCCTGGTCATACTTGAAACACTGACAATGCTTTACTCATTTTTTCTATATATTAACAGTGAAAGTAAAATTCCAAGTAATAAACATTACCAGATGGTCAGAATTTATTCTTTTAATTTCTTGCTAATTGATAAGTACTTTCAGTACCATGAAGGTTATGAAATTTAATGGAAATGGACATTGAAGCATTTCATCTATCTTACATCCACGCCTACGGCCAATTTAGAATCACCAACTCACCTAACGTGTATGTTTTCATCCAGGCCCCCCCAGCAGTCTGCATGATTCTACAGCAGTTTTCTTTTGCTTGATCTCAACCTCCTCTTCAGGAGAATGTAGGCTTGATTAGTTCTGCCTGACCGATGGTGCCCTCGTAGCACTTGAGGGCAAGCAGCATCTGTTCGTTTTTCCAAGCGGTCGTCTCTCATTGTAATTCAATTATGCTGCTTAATTTGACATCCTGTTGAACTGTCAGTGTTATAGCCCACAGAGGCAATCCACAAATTCAGCCACTGCACTTGCTTCACCATGTGGACTGGACCACATGGTATGTATTTTATGTTCTTTGTGTATGCACAGATTTATTTCAGACAGGTACTGGGACTGCAGAAATTACGTTACATCTTGGTGTACTGATAAAGCCATGTCAGGCCACAATGATGATGATGATGTTTCTTTATGTATGTTGTCTTTCTAATCCAGTCTCACATCCCTGTTTTATGGAGAACCAAGTGAGAAAGAGAAGTCCCCTTCAGAATCCAGTCCCTCTGACTCTGAGACCAAGGACATGGTATGCTTAAATCTTATGTTACATCTTTTAGCAGATACCTTATAATTTATTTCCCATATTGCTCACATTATTATTATTATTACTATTATTGTTAAATTTGTGGTAGTAGTAGTAGTAGTAGTAGCGTTATTATATCTAATAACACAGTAATGCCAGAAGGAGCACAAGTAGTGATAAATCCACAGAAACATGTTTCTGTATTTGAGGTGTTTTTGTAATTTAAAGCCACAACAGACCATAGTTTTCAGTTTCTGGCAGAATGTTATGACAAACTCAGTGCATACTCATGTACCAAATATGAGATCAGCTGTTAAACATAGTAAAAAAAAAAAAAAAAATTTGTGCATGTTAGGGGTTTGGAGAGTTAGCAGTCAGCAGTCACATGTGATAAATTAAAGCTTGTTTGTTGGATGTGTAAAACACATTTGCCAAACTTTGGTCAGTTCTTTGATTATTGGATACTTCTAAACAAGCTGTTTGTGCTGACTCTGAGCTAGTAAACTGGATTACTGGCCTGGAAAAGAGCAGTGCCTCATCTTTGTTGATGCAAGCTCCCCTTCATCTTCTGTTCTGATCATGAAGAAGCTTTGCCTTCAAGGTCACAACAACACACAAATGATTTTTTTTCTCTGTTCTCTTCTCTGCTGGACAATCCAAGTCAATATACATGCAGTCATGTGG
>VUQS01013212.1:12476-39169 GCA_015108495.1 Heterochromis multidens
AAAACTCCCTTTTAACAGGAAGAAACCTCCAGCAGAGCCAGGCTCAGGGAGGGGCAGCCATCTGCCGTGACCAGTTGGAGGTGAGGGGAGGAAAACAGGACAAAAGACAGACCGTGGAAGAGAGCTAGAGAATAATAATAATTAATGGAGCTAAGCTTTACCTAACTTCAAGCCAAGAGATTGAAGTGACTACTAATAAGAATGCAGGATACTGTTGACTGACATATAACCTGGTAGTAAATACATTAGAGGGTTACCTAGGCAACTGGAGTCTGGAATATCTACTAGTGACCAACCATCAGCGACAAAACAGTAGGTAAATGATGAGCGAATTGCTTCCTGTGTGGCAGCATGCTAACATTTGCTAATTTATCTGTAGCAAATTTTGTGGCAATCCATCAAATAGTTGTCTGAACTCAGAGAAAACTATGACAAAAAATCACCATGTGAATCAAAACAGGGGTGTTGCTATTGTGAGACAACACTGATATCCCCAGAGCCACTGGAGAAAAAGCAAAAATATACATAACACAGCAAAGCTATATACATAAAAGATGAGCAACATTCAACAAGATAAATTACCAAGCACATTTAACTGAAGAGGGCAGGAAGCCGACTGTATATTTGCTGGTTTCTCCAGAAGCTGTATCTTTGTTGTAGCACTGTTTCCCTCTAGATTACACTTTACTCAGGGTGTGGATATTGGCAGAGATGAGAAGAATCATTGTGTGTGACTTCATCTCAATAAAATACAGCCTGTCATGGATTACAGATTAATTAGTTTGTCTTTACCTGAGAGCAGTGAGTGGAATCCAGTGAAGAAAAGACCAATTTTACACATCTCTGATTAAATAGTGTAAAATTACTTTTTAGAAATATGAGCCAAAAGGAAATTGTGGATTTTTACTTACTGGGGTGCATCATGAAGTCAGACTTTTTTCTGTGTAATGTGAATTAATAACATGAATTAGACTTTAAATGAAAGGAAAATACCATTTGTGCTGACAGACTATTCATTCAAGATATGCCACTAGTGGGAGAAGTTTGTCTTCAGGGCTTTCTGCCAGAAAGCCTTCAGGAAGTCAGGTGAGATAGTAGAAAGGGTGCACCAGAGGCAGAAGGTCCACAGAGGCAGCAGGTTGTGCAGGATGACTGGGTTAAACACAGGATTTACACCCAGGAGATAGGGATTCTAGTTCAGAAGTGGTTTGTTTTTAGACTTTTTGACTTATTATTTACAGTTTATACTACAATTTCAGGTTTCATTTGAGTATGGTTAAATTTAGACAACAAAATTAAATGGTTTGATTTGGACTGGGAAAAATCATGCTTTGGATAAAAAGACACCTTATAACAACTTTTAATGTGCTCTAGACCCTTTTGGCAGAAAGCCCTGGTGACAAAATACATGAATGTGAAAAAATGTGCAACATACATAACAAGAATCCTTTCAATATGTTTGGATGTAGTCTACCTCCTTCCAGGTTGCAGCTGCAGTGCAAAGAATGAAGTTATATAAAGGTTTCTCAAGGTTTCTTTCATTGAGAAGCTGTAGTAGTTGTAGTCTGCAACAATACAAGGCATTTAGTCATTGACAGTCAAATCAATGGCTTTATAGGAAGAGAAATGCCATTTAAAAAAACTCAGGACAAGCCATGAACGTTTGTCTCTTTTAACATCACAAATCTCATATACTATTCTTTCTGAACTCTTACTCAGCACATAAAACCAGCAGGCAAAATGTCCCCAGCCAGAACAACCCCTGGGGATGCTACAATGTAGCTGAAGTTTGTTTCAATATTTCTGACAAATGCATATTATAAATATTGTTTGTGTTGGGGAATGGAACATCCTGAGAGCTTATATTATATTTATATAGTTATTTAAAAAGGATGAACGCAAAGATTCAATTTGGATGTGATGAGTGGATTTGATACTGAATTCAGAATTTATGAAATGCCATCAAACCCCAACCCACAGTGCATTCATCCAATTTTCAGCCAGTGGTTTTTAGCCTCTATAGCTTATTCTTCTGGTATGAACACACATTACCATATTCTTCAGTGTCTCCCACAAACCTAGTGTCGGCAGTATTTCATCAGATGAACTCTTATATATCTTTTCTGATTTGCCGTTCACTCCAATAAAAGCTGTTGTTTTCCAGTAAAGTGTAGCGGCTGGCTAGGACAATAATTTTAACCCTGCTAGCTAAAAACTATGATACCGAAAAGTTGACAGAAACCAGTAATTAGCTGACAATGACAACAAAAACATCATAAGACATATTACAATACTGTGCGGAGGTTCTGAGCCACCTCTCATTTCTTTATATTTTGCTAGGAAAATGGGAAATAGGTGCAGTGATTTATTGAAATATGTGCAAATATACATGAAAATACAGGATATGAGGTAAAAAACAGAGTTTGTACAATTCTAATAAGCTTGAAAGTCAATATCTGGCCACCTTTATTCTTCAACACAGTCTGAACTCTCTCAGAGAAGGTTTCTTCTAATTTCTTTAAGTAGTCTTCAGGAATAGTTCTCCAGGCTTCTTGGAGGACTTTCAAAGCTCTTCTTTGGATGTTTGCTGCCTTTTTTTCTGTTCTCTGTCAAGATGATCCCAAACTGCTTCAATAATGTTGAGGTCCAGGCTCTGGGGAGGCTGACTGATGATATTCTACTGTGTTTTTTCTATCCAGATATGCTTTTACTGCATTGGCAGTGTGTTTGGGATCATTGTCATGAAAAGTTAAGCCATTGCCAATCAGCTGCTTTCCAGATGTATTGCATGGTAGATCAAAATCTGATGGTACTTTTCTGTGTTCATAATTCCATCAATTTTGACAAGATCTCCAACACCACTGGCTGAAATGCAGCCCCAAAACATGACAGAGCCCCCACCGTATTTTACAGATGGCTGTAGACACTCACTGTTGTACCTCTCTCCTGACCTCCTCTGTACATATTGACAATTATTTGAACCAAAGCTTTTAAATCTGGATTCATCACTCCATCAGACCTGTTGGATCTGATTTTCAGTCCAGTTCTTGTGTAATTTGGCATATCTCAGCCTTTTCTCCCTGTTTTCTTTCTTTAAGAATGGCTTCTTGACAGCCACTCTTCCCTTCATTTCTGATGAGGCTTCAGTGAACAGTAGATGGATCAACTGAAGGTCAGATGTATCTCTCAGGTCCTGTGTCAGGTCTTTGCTGGAGGTTTCCCTATTTCTTCAGAACATGAGTTTCAGATACTGTTCATCTGCTGTAGATAGTTTTCTATGTCTGCCACTTCTTCTTTTGTCTTCCACTTGTCCAGTTTTCACAGGTCTTTAAAGGACATAGTGCACACCATGCCGAGATATATACCAAGTTTTCAGCTAATAGCTCTTTGGGAATCACCTTGTTGATGCAAAAATACCATTTTACACTTGTCAAACTGTGTAATGTTGGCATTTCTCATAGATTCAACTAAAGAAATGGGAACAAATGTGTTTTTGTAACAGGCTGTTAGCAACAAAGTGCCTAAAGATGCAATTTAAAATTGGTTCTTTGCTACGTTGTCTGTTGTTCTGTGTAGACACAACACTGGTTCATCCCTTGAGTTAGGTGCCTTTTTTATGCTGGAATGATTCATAGGTCAGTGTTAAGTAGCTTAACAAACAAAACAGCAAACAATAAAAAATAAAATCATTCCTCAGAAAAACAGCATTCCTCACAAAATGGTCAGGTACAAGGACTGGACTGAAAATGAGTGAAAAAACAGCCAAAGAAAGAAGAACTTTGAAAGACCTTCAGAAAGCCTGGAGAACTATTGCTCAAGACCAGAGAGTCTGGCTACTTGGAATCAAAACATAAAGAAATGAGGGGCGGCTCAATACTTTTGCGCAGCACTGTATTATGGCTGTGTCATCTTTTTCTGCATTTCTGCTCTCCAGTGGCTAGCAATATATGACTCCAACTGCTGTCGTCTTACACTGTGTGAATACTTTCTGTGATTAGAATTTGTTATGTGCATTGCAGAGTGGCTGGAAATCATTTTAAAAGCAACAGCTGTTTCCTTTCTGGCAATTTGATGAAAAAATTGGAGACGTGTCAATGCTGTATTTATTCAGAGTGTTGGTATTGACATTATGCCAAAGAATTAATTTACCTCACTTGAAAACATATTATTATTCATGAGTCACCTTTAACAGCAAAAATCACTGATCGTCCAAAAAGCTAAGCCTGGATCAAAACACAACAAGACAGTGAGAATGAGTGCAATTTACAATCCCTGGAGAGAATACAGCCTTGATGGGTTTCAGAAACTGCTTGTGTCTGACAGGGTTGTTTGGTCTCTCCCTAGTGCCCTTATTCATGAAACCTCCCTCAAAAAACAAATCAAACTAGCGCTCCGTGTGCTTGATAATAGAAAATTAAATTAAAAAAAAAAAGAAAACAAGTGTGTTAAAGTTTTGCAAGCTGTTTATTGTCAGATACATGCACAGTACGTGACAGCTGAAGAGCCAGCATGGATGTTATTTGAAATGGAGGGGGGGGGGATGTTTGCTAATTTGAAATCTCATGCATATTCAGATGTTAAGGTAGGGCAGCCTGACTCTTGAAGATGTTTCAAAGTGTTCCAGCTTTACTCATCTGTCACACACTTTGTACTGTGCAAAACTCTACTGGGAGAAGGTTCATATGTTTAGCAAAAGACTCCTTTCAACATGTGCTTTTGGCAAGCCATCAGCCCCCTAGCCAGCCCGGCTGTGATATGTGTCTTCGAACTAGTGCATAATAAGAAAGTAGTCTTAAGCCTGAAAAATACCATTATTTCTCATTTAGCTGTTCTAAACTCATCAGTGCAAGTTCTACCACTGAGGATAGGGTGTTCATGCAGCTGCTGTGATAATGTGCAATATGCACTCATTGTGTGTGTGTGTGTGTGTGTGTGTGTGTGTGTGTGTGTGTGTGTGTGTGTATGAATTATTCGGCTGCACGTGTGTTTCTGTGCTTACATTTGTATGGGCATGTGTGGGTGTGTGTCCCTCTGAGACAGGATTAAGTGTAGATAGAGTTTTCAGAGTAGAACCGATCTCTCTGAGACACAGGGGTCTCTGGGCTCTCAGTGCTGAGCCCCAGTTCTCCTCCTCGGCATTTCCCTCCCACTCCTTTCAGCACCATGCTTAAACACTATTGGGCCTTAGGATGAAACCTGGATACAGTACTGTAGGCTCAAGGTTATGGTTTCCATTTGAAATCAGCCTGAATCCTTTTTTTTTCTAAGAGCAGCGAAGGGGAGAGGAATCTGCTAATGGATAGCTAGAAGCATAGATAATATGTGCTCCCCTCTCTTTCTGATCACCAGCTCTGTGGGTGTCAGGCTTTGAAAAAAGCAAAGTAAAACTCTCAAGTTTTGTGCACTGCAGCCTCTGAGTATGCGAAGGATGAACAGAAAGGAGGTCACTGTCATATTTGAGGCCAAAAAGCAACAGTGAGTACCCACGGTGTTTGTGTTTTTCATCACCTGATGTCCGTGGGAGAGTGAAGGAACAGTTTTTTTTTTCTTTTGCGCACAGAGCAAAATTGAAGAGACAAGCGGACATTACCTTGCAAAGTCAAGACCCAACATTTGCAATGTGTATTGACATATTGATTTTCCTTGGCAGCTATTGGCAGAAGGAGTGAGGAGGATGGGGCCGTGTGTGCGGGTCCACAGGAGCTCGGTGAGATCCAGGCAGCATTATGCACACCAAGAGAATGAGGCTTAGCATATATTGAGTGTTTATGCTGCAGAATAGAAAGTGTGGAGCACCTTTGCCTAAACTCACTGACTGTTAAATTGGGCTTAACTAAAAATCCCTCTTACACAAACAGAAAGTGAGCCAGACCCTTTCCCTGACCCCCCCACCCACTTTTTTTTTGCATTAAATCTTTTTCATATGTGTATGCTCTTTTTGGGTTCTGCTGTATATGCAAATATACAGATACAGGTGAACATGAAAAGGATCAAGAATGAGTAGATGAAGGATAATGTGTTGAAAGAGGTGATTTGGAGAAGAGTGAAGGATATCCATTGTTTGTCTTCTTAAGGGCAGGGCACACATGGGGGACAGAGCAGGAGTGTATCTGGATTAGAGTGAGGCTCCTTCCTGAATATATAACCAGCCCAAGGTCTCCTCTGCTCTCCTCTCCATCTGTACAATGGCCATTACAGGAGTTGTGCGATTGTTAAATATTAACATCTTTAGAAAAAAATTCTTACTGGACACCTTTTTGATGTCAACTCGATAATGAGAATAACACATGACAAGCATGCAAGCTCATGCAGTTCGCTCACGTCTCTTCCCTGATGTAAAATGGGTCAAAAGTAGAAATCATGGTTAGGGATGCATTTTTTATGGGTTGCTTATAAGCATGGATGGGAAAGAGCAGTGTATGTCAAGGCATATTTTGATACAAGTTATAAAATGTTCCAAATAAAAATGTAGAAAAGAAGCTACAGTCAATGTGCACCATAACTTGAAAACAAAATCTGTTATTTATTTATTTTTTTTGTATGAAACTACGATAAAGTACATTTCCCCCCGGAACACTGCAACAGTGTTTCACTAAACTGAACTTTATACGAGTGAAATATCAAACGGACTGACTGATCAAACAGCAACAAATATTAAATGCACAAGCAATCATTCATGTAGCTGCCTTACATTGCTCCCCAAGCTGAGGTTAGGTTCTATTGTTATGTGTCATAGTGTGAATTCATTTCTTAAAATTTATACCATCTCCCTGTGGCAGCATCGGTCTCTTAAACACCTGAAGTATTTCTTTGCCATGTATTTCAATCTGCATGGTCCTCCTATTTGACGGCAATTAGGAGCTAAATACAGTAAATCTATGTGTTGCCTGTGTGGAGCACGCAGATGGCATGAGTAATAAGGAACATGGCCAGTCATGTCAAATTCTTCTTTTGTGAATTTGTCCAATGTCCAGCAGCTACAACGAATGCATTGTTTTTGCAATATAAAAAGGTTCAGTATGTTCCCTCCCACTAACCTCTTGCTGTGAGGAAATGATTGTGTTCAGTGTACAGCATGCAGTATGCTGCTTAGAAATTATTTAGGCTTGATGACGAAAGTTACTGGACGCAGATAAAATGTGTTTCTAGACCGGCCTGCAGGGGTTTTCTCAGTTTCTTATCGTGTAACTCAGACTGCTAATTAAATGCGCACAAACAAGGGAGATAAAACGAAATGTTTCCCCAAACATAATGTGGATTTCACATATATCACTTAAGCCAGTATTTTGTAGAAAGCACGCTGTGGCCAGATGAAAAGATTGATGCCACGCTAATATTTGTCTGTGAAGGAATCTACTGCACAGACTGAAGATAGGGGTAAACAACTAGCTTGACTCAGTTCAAGCAGCACCTCTGGGGCTTTTTATACAACAAGATATAGCTGGTTTGCTTTTTACTGATCTTTTTTCACCTTTGGATAGAGACAAGCAGGCTAGGTGTTTCCCTCTGTTTCCAGTGTTTATGCTGAGTTAGTTGACTTTTGGCTGTAGCGTCATATTTACCACCAAGTATATCTGAGTGGTGCTGACCTTTTCAAGGGAACACGTGCATTTTCCAGAATGTTGAAATATTGCTGGAATCACAATTCACCATTGCCTTTGCACTCACACTTCTCAACAGTGAGAAAGGATGCTTGCCTTAGCATGCAAGAATAATACAGTGTTGCACTGTGGCTATTTTGGAACCCCTCTCTCTAGTTTGGCTCCTGTCAGATGAGATGCCATGAATTTAAGCAGAGATGTGGCAAGTGAAACTGCACAAATCCATAACTATCACCTCAGTGCCTTCCACATGTGTTATCTGGAAACACATACGTATATATTTGGACACAAGCTGAGACACCAACTCTAACTTGTGCACATGTAACACAATTATGTTTCAGCTGATGCTGGAAGGCTGACGGTAAGACACAGCTTACCCCCAACTGAGCAGGCATGACTTAGCCTGAGTTTTACAACTAGCCTTATTGATTTACTCATTATCTTCTTCACAGGCGATCTCCCTGTAGGGGATCAAAGGCCAGCACTCTACTCTCTTCTATTCAGCTCTATTGTACTGCAAATGGAATCTGATATCATGACACTTTCCCTGAACAGATAAAGCTTAAATGGTCAGTTCACCAACAGTATGAATATTCCGGGCCTTGGTGGGGTACAGGTTATTTTGGTTTTACTCAAAAAAAAATATGAGATTCAACGAGAACCACTTTGTACCAGTGAAATATTCTCAACTGAAAGCGCTGACAGTGAGCTTTGTCGATTATTCAGATGAACCTGAAAGACCGAGCTTCCTAATGACATTTTTCAGATCTTTGAGAATGCACAGGGAAGGCAGCTAATGGACCATGAGGTGACATTGACTTGGCTGGAAATTGTTCCCTCTAATCCTTTTGAGTGTCCAGACTCTGAGTATGTGCAGTTATCCACTAAAAAGTGCACTCAAAAATTCAACAATGGATAGAAAAATGCCATGTCCACAGTATGTACTTTTTGTCAACAATCCCACATTGTGATGTGCCACATTTTACTGATGCCAAACTGGCTGTTTGGGACCAGACAGCTGGTGGTGTTGACGTAAAATGACGATAATTAACCGTCTGAAATCTCTATTCTCTCCTCACCTGACTGAACTACTGCGTGTGTTACACAAGGCACAGTTACGAGTGAATAACAGACTTCTATTCTATTTTTTAAGCAGATAACCTCTGGCTATCTTTTCACATTCTACATTTTATGAATGTTGATGCATACACTGACAGACAAAGCTTCAGAATCAACATGATATTCCTTTGTTTATGCTGATGGTATTAACAGTCAGCACAAATCACATCAGGAAGGAACTGTGTCATTGTGCTGTAATTGGAATTATGCAAATAGTTGCAAGGCAGGACTTTGTAATAACCACACTTATTCAGAAATTTCCTTTTTTATTATTAGTTCACTCTGAGGCATGGATTTTTTATCATTTATGTGGCATTCATTATTTCCTGTCGCCACCTTATGTTGCTTTTATTGTGTCGACTTGTAAACAGAAGGACATGAAAAAAACAAGTGCATCCTATTGAACGATGAGCAGGGAAACAAAGTTAACAGTCAAAGAAGCTTTTCATGCATAAGTGTTGATTTCTCTGGGGAGGATCAGCAGGCACTTTTTCTCTCTTTCCCAATTCGATCCACTTCTGTGCTGCTGTAAAGTTAGGCTCTGAAGAGACGAAAGAGAAATCCATACGCGTCTCCGTCTGGCCATTGATATTCTCCTTACTCCCTTCTTTTTCTCCACATCTCCATCACCCCATCTTTCTCTCTCTCTCTTCATGCTTTCTCAGATGGTCCGTGGTGGCCAATCCATCCTCACGCCCTCCACTGGCCAGGTCAGGACATCCAATATCCCATGGATTCATGCTTTTGCTCCCTCCCCAGTCGCCTGCACTCGAGAAACTTACCCAGCAACCCACCCACTCCTCCACTCAGTCTTTCCTCTCCTCCAGCCTCACATCAGTCTTATAATACTCAGTCTATCCTTTCACCTTTTTTACCCTCTCTCACTCTGTCTGCTGTGAAATGTTTGTCGTGCATTTCGTTTTGTGCCCTTTTGCATTGTCTACATCGCTGCTCCCTTTTCTCCTCTAAACGCACGAGGAATACTTACCTGCTGGCAGAGGATCACATAATGATTCTCCCACCCACTTCCATTTGTGACCTCCACTTTGTCTGAATAATCAGAAGAGCTTTGTTTTCCATCATTTTCTGTCACATATAAAGCTTTTGCTTAAAAAAATATATAAAAAAAAAAAACTTCTTCTTTAAAGCATAGATGCAGCTTTGCAGCATATTTTTTTTCTGTGTTACAGCAATGTGACTCTTTTTTACTTATTACTGTCCAATGGATTAGAATTTGAAATTCAGTAACGACATCATTATTACTAACCACAATTAGAAGTCTTGGACATTTTGAGGGTCATAAATAATATGTAATATGTACACGTAAATTTCATTTGACCAGGTTCCATTAAATTTAATGCTTTACGTTGTTATGTAATAAAATTATATGGAACATTTACATGTAATCAGATTACTTAAAGTCAGCATCTTGGACTTAAATGTTTTTTATGTGTATGAAGCTTTCTATCCTGGACGTTGTGTCATACCAGCATCAGGGTACTTGTTAAAATGCTCAACTTCAAGGCAGAAATAGATTGAAGGGATGTCCAGACAAGAATCAGCCAGCAGCAAAGTGGTGACCAGCAACCATAGACGAAGACATTTAGCAACTATAAGCAACAACGGGTGAATTAGCTGCTAGAGATGTGAAGTGGGTGGGTCCTTAGTTAAATTTTTCTCATCTTCTAGGTGAGTGATTGAAGTAACTACTGATGAGAGCAAAGGATAACACTGATGAACTCACTGTATGACAAGGTAGTAAATGCATTAAAATGAGATTATATGCAGTGGCAGGCAGTGACTTTTACAAAAAGGCAAGCAGAGATGAGGACCACAGGTTTAGCCGCAATGTACATGCACAAACAACCAGAAAAGGCTGCTGGTTTCACAGCTCAACAAGCTCAAGCCTTTGTTAACATGACACAGACACACCTTAGGGTGCTTTTATGCTCGCCATTCGGTCGCTTCACGCGCCGCCGCCGCCGCCGCCGCAACATTCATCACACAGTCACTTCTATTTATACCCGCCACTAAGGTGCAGGAAGCCGCTGCAGTATTCTCCTGAACAAAAGGTGTCACCACTCAGACGGTACCACCACATCAGCACTGATATAGGAAGAGAAGACGTCAAAACCGGAAGCAAAGACTTTGCAAAGACTTTCAAAGTTTATTCCACAAAGTCTCATGTTTTCAAACTGTTGCAACATCTCCCTCTGTATATCTGTATGTCTCAGAGCTTCTGTACTGAAATAACATTAAAACGGCAGTAAAAACTGACACAATTGTCCACTCGTGTTTTCAGCCCAGATGCAGCGGGCGCGGCGTAACGCACCAGGTTACAAAAATCGAGAGGTGCATGACTGGCCGAAGTGCGACACAGGAGTTGATGTCAAATTCGGCGCGCGTCACCCGCAACAGGGGGCACACGGCGAGAATAAGAGCGCCCTTAGTCTCTTGGCTTTTAGTCAAGCAGAGTTAAACCTGCTCCCAGAGACAACAGCCAACTGCGGCCACAACATGGCAGTAATTTAAAGGATGATACAAACAGGAGAGAAGCTTTATGATATAACACTGTTTGTGGACAATAAATGCTTCAAAATGAGTGGCTATGACTGTCTTTTATGTTCAGTTTAGCAGCCTGCTGCTGTGTAAAACACTGTCTCTATGTCTCTATGTGTTATAAAACATGTCAAATGTGGCATTTAGTACTGTAAATATAATGAGCAACTGATTTACTCATGCACTACTCATGAGAGGCATGCCGCTGCATAGGAAGTTAGTGGTGCAAAAAGGAAATCGAAACAGAGAGAGTAATCATGTTGGGGTGTGTAGTATAGTACTGCATATACAATTTTGGGCTGGCTGATAATCACAGCTTATAATGGGAAATGGAAACAGCATGTCTTTGAGGTCGAAGAAGAGAAGCTCGCGCTGGACTGTGTTAAAAGCACTTGAAAAATCAAATCAACACCCTGACAGAGCTATCTGCATTTTTTAAGTGTTCATACTTGAAGCATAAAAAGAATGGCATCCTCAACACTAATTCTGCCCTTGTAAGCAAATTGCACTTGGTCCGCGTATCTGCCTGCCAAAAAACTCCGAAATACTCTAAAATGAAACAATCCTCTCCAAAGTTTTCATTACGTGTGAAGTGAGGAAAACTTTGTAGAGGATTGTTTTTTGTGTGTGAAAAGAATGGCTGTCAGATGTAAACAAATAATACTCTGTGACAGCATCTGGTGCTTGGCTCTTCAGTCGTTGGTATTTTACTGTAGTCACCCTTTTGGTCATGTTTCGCCTAACCTCATTCTGTCACAGCAGCACAGGAAGGTGATAAAAATCAAAATTAATATGCAATTTATTGTATACATAAACTCACACCTGGACTGGCTGGTAGGGCTACTGTAACAGGAAGGCTGCTATTATAACTGTGGACTAAGTGGGTAAGGAATTAAAGAACACGTGAATGCTTGGACCCTACAGGGTAAGGGGACATTTTGCTGCTTTGATTTGGGTCTAGTTGCCCTCACAGAGGGTGGAGTCACCGCAAAACAGTCAACTGTTCTTAGAAATCGCCATTACCTAATGATCAAATATCTTCATCCTGTTGTGTGTGTTTTCCTTTAAGATGGCATGAGAGTTTAATTAGTATGAAAATCATCTGAATCATATGCTATGGTATATCCGCAGTCACACCAAATAAGACACTAGAGATTTGGATACTCAATGCCAAATTGCACTGAAGCTGTTCAGGCAGCACGCGGTGGACCAACACGTCACTAAGAGACTTTATATTGGTTTTTCTTTTAATTTGTCCCCCAACTGCAGGTTGCTTTAATGCAGCCACTTTCTCTTTCCCCAACATGGAGAGGAAATTAGACTGTTACACACTGCCACACACAATTTTGGCCAAGTTCCAGTGAAGGAATTAGGAAATTAGAAAAAAAAAGAACTTCTCTAAGTACAATTATAGAACTCAGACCTGACTTGGACACTACATTTATTGTGTTGGTTGGCCACTTAGATTATAAATATTCAAATTAGCTCACAAAAATTTTTTTCCTCTTGCTTTTTCTTACATGTAATTAGCCATTCTGAAAGGTGATAACATTCAAATGCAGAACCTTTTGAGAGAATGGGTCAAATTATCCCCCATAGGGTGGATATTAAAATTCTGCACAGCATTACTGAGGCTTTTTATTTTAAAAGCACTGTGAAAACTTCACTCACCTCCCTCAAAAAAGGGGTGCATCACTTAATTACTGACATAGAGCCAATTTGCGTCGAGCATGTCTCTCAGCAGATAATGATAATCATTATAATTGCTTGAAGCGTTTGTTTCATGCAGCAAAAGCAATAATGTTCACTCAGATCTTCTATAATAAAGGCTTTGGCTCAGCACTTGGCTTCCTCCAAGCTGTTATACAGTGACTGGACGTGCATAATCATTAGTGAAATTGAAATGCAGGGGTAAATACATGGCTGTGTCTGTCCTCTCCTCTGTACTGGCTGTCTCTTTTTCTTGGTCCCCGGGTACAGCGCCAGAGACTGATCAAAGACTGGGTCTGATTCACTCTGAATGATCAAGGAGAAGAGACAGGGAGCTCTGTGATTACTGAACATTGACATTGCATCAATTTCAATCATTCTACAATACGTGGCTGTCACACACAGGGTGTATTATGCACTGTGTCTGATCACCTGGGATCCAGTTGTACAGGCTTTTATTGATCATAAGGGAAATTCTTGCATTTTTCATGAGGGAGAAGAAATTTTGTGATCAAAAGTGCCACTGACTCAAATTCACTGATTGCCAAGAAGATTAGGGTTTGAGAAGTGAAAGAGGCATGTTCATTTGCTCACTTGCAACAACTTCAGCCACACTGGTTTTAAACAATGATTTGGTTTTTTTGCTCCAAGTTAGATGATACCACAATGGGACTGGCATATACAGTATATATCAGGCTACATTTAGCTTTTCTAAAGCTCATTAGTTAGAGCTTTAGACACTTGTTTCAGAAGGCACATACATAAGATAGCACACCGGGAGATAAACATCTCACATTTATAATGAAAAGAAATGAAACTAAACAATTAGTTTGCAATAACTCCACATAATGATATACAGACAGACCCTCTGAATAACTCTTTCAAACCAACAACAACACAATAAGGTAGTTTAGGCTCTAAGTTTCTCATACGAGTTTCATTTAAAAAGCATTTTGTACTGTACATTTACTCACATTTTGATTAAACAAAGAAAGGCTTGCGAAGGCTTCAGAAAAATACTTTTTTTTCAATTGCACAGTTTTACAAGAGTGAAAAAAAACATGTTACTAACATAATCTGGGTTCTCTGAAAACCGAATCCCGTATCACACTGTGCACTTCCCACAGTGACATACTGAGCTAGGTTTGAAAGAAAAAAATAAGTTTAGTGTAAACTTGTGGAAATACGAGAAGACAGCAAAATTATAGTGCAACAGAGAACAAAACAAACAAAAAAACGTAAGGGACTGAAGGTATCCAGGAGATCTCTGTCCACAAGCAATATCATCCTTGACCCCACCTCAGTGTCTCCACATGCCTCTTCCATTGCAGGGGTCTGGCCAAGGCCTGCTTGTCTTGCTTGCTTATTGTCCTAATCCATCTATTACTCTGTTGCTTCCTCTTTGCATGGAAAGCTGTCATATAAGAGGCGAACCTGAGGTCTATTTGTAGTAGCGCAAGGAGTTCAGTTACTGTCACTTTTTTGTGTGTGTGGATGTTGTCAATTTCATATATTTTTTGTAGCTGTGGGACCATGACCCAACATGAGTTGGATAGCACACTTAGTACCCATGTAAATAAGAGCTGTATAAATGATATGTGCCATAAAATGTACGTTGGTTATGTATGTTTTCCTATATAATTGGGGCTTTTAAAAAGAAGTCAAATTCTATTAATAATATTGGTCTCTAAAAGCTTGATCATGTACAAAATATACCAAAATAAAAGCAAGACACAAATCCAGTGACTGGACTGTCTGGGTGCAGCTCACTCTTTAGCGTAATTTTAGTCACATAATAATGTGACTAAAAAGTCCACAAAAGATGGTACAACAGCAGCTCTGCACTGACTGTCATGAAAAAAAGATTCAGAAAATATGGCTAAGATAAGAGTATGATGATTGTTAAGGGCATCAGCTCAACTAACAGTTATTAACAGGCCAATAGTCACTTACACTGACTGTATGATGGCAGAGCCTGAAAACATGGTCTTACCTATTGCTGATACTTCAAAAGTATTCTTTCACTCAGAATTTATACTGATGTAATCATGCAATTAATACTGATGTCATCATGCAATTAATGTCCAGTTGCTTGCCTGCTCTATGTATTGTAGATGCAGCTGTTAATGCTGATGATCCACATTTTTTTATGGATTCACTGAGGAATCTAAAATTCACTTTTAGGCAGTCATTTTCTTGTGCTGGTGTGTGCCTGTTTACAAATAGTATGGTGACCACATTGTGATCAGGTATATGACTAAATCTAAGCTACCTAAGATACATTATATCCACTGTTACAAACTTGCATAAATACAAAGTTCATAGGCTGTAATTTGAAAAATAACTGGCAAAGCTAAATGACACTTTATTTTTTCATTCATTTATGTGGTAACTATTGATTTTCAGTTAGTAGCTGTGGGTGTGTAGGCCCTCGATAATCCAGCTCTGTCAATTTAAGTTAAATGTCACAATGGAAAACAAAATTTGATGTAATTTGGCTGAAGTCTTATCTCCTGATCCAGAAGGAATTTGAAGATGAATCTCTATTCTCTGAACTTTCTTTTGTTTCCTATACTATACTTTTCTGGAGTAAGAAAATTTAGAGGAAAAAAAAAACTTATTTATACTGATAGTGTGTTCCAACTTTATGTAACCTATGTGTACTATGTATGACAAAACTTTACTGAAAACTGCTTGAATGGTTTTCATTCATAATAATAAAGCATAGTTTGTGCTTCATGTGCTTATTAAAAAGATTTTTTGTGGGTATAGTACTAAAAAGAAACTTGACGGTTTTTGGTGTGTAGTATTTTACAAAAATAACATTATTTCATGGAAAGTCTCCAGGCAATCAGAACAAACTGCACTGATTGGTTAAAAAGGTTCAGTGTTTCATGCTTAGTGTAGGCATAATTTATTAAAAGAGGTCTGTTAAGCTCATTTCCAACTCCATATTTCCATTCTCTTCTAGAGTAGCTTTGCATGATTTCAAGTCCAAAATAATCCTTATTGGTGTTGTAATGGGCCTTGGTCTATTTTAGCCCCTTCACCCCTCACTTTAAGCCATCTTTCTTCTGATTGGCTGCCCCTTGCCAGCAAAATATTTGAACAACAGGTGAGTGGGGATTCTGTGCTCACAGCCAGAGCTGTGTGTGTGCCTGAAATGACTATATATCCCTCTGCCAAAAGTGGAAAAAAATGTCTGAAACAAAGTGTTTAGAGAAGCCAGAAGCATGAACTTTTAATCACAGGGATTAAGAAAAATAAGAAAAAGCATAATAGGTCCCCATTAAAAACCCAAAGTGTAAAAAAGCAAACAAAAAACACAAGGTTGTGTAATGTTCTACAAGCCTCTATATTTCTTTGTCCAGGAATAATGTACGATCCATATGTTAGTAGCTAACTGAAAAACAGTATGTTTGTTGGTGGAAGAAAATAGGTGGAAATAGGTGGAAACTGCTAGCCTAGCTATCACCCTCTGAAGATAAGAGCACTGTGCTTGCTATTTTATGTTATGCCATATTTGCATAATTCATACAAAAACCCTTGTAAAAACAAGAAGTGGTTTGTAGCAGACAATTTCTTGGCCGTGTGTCTCCTGTTTTTAATTTTATGCTAAGCTGAGCTAAATGGTACTGGGTGGATGCAGCTATATGAGTGGTATGATTATTTATATCTTTTTCTTGGTGAGACAGCAAATGAACATAAAAAAAGAAATAGATTTAAATACAATGAGTTGCTTAGAAACAACAGACTAGCATGGCTATTTTAGGTGACATGTCAGTGGTGTAATTATCCCTGCTTGACAACTTCCAAGAAATAAGAATATATTTTTAGTCAAACAGAGGGGTTGATGTGCATAAGCATATCTTTTTGCAACTGGTGAAATGGATTCAGTTGTCCCAGTGTGGTTGTTTCATAGTATGAGCATCTAAACAGCCCTGCAACAGAGACATGAGGTGTCTTATTTCAACAGGGAAAGTGGTTCTCCTGAGGTGACTGAGGCGTTTTGTTTTGGTTGCGGTTTAGCAGTTTACTGTGTTCTACAGGTGTCATGAATAAAACATTCAGATGTGTTAGAAGAGGCGCCTTGGATAGAGGGTCAGCTGTCCAACTGCCGCAGGAGAATAGAGGAGCACCCCATCAGGAGAAGTGCGCCAAATTGCCGCTGTTTGATGGAAAAAGCTGCAGGGGCAAGATAGGGAGAGATTGGGTGCAGATTTAAAGTCCCCCGATGCATATCCGCTAGAGGGTAATACCCTTTGTGGATTACATCAATACTGGAGCTAAACATGTAATCATACACTAAGGCCAAACCCCGGATCCACGCGGATAACCTTCAGTCCCATCAGAACAAATTGTTTTAGCTGGAAAGGAGCTTCTTGGAATAATTCATAGGGTAAGCTGATGAGCATCAGAAAACATTTGAATTGAATCTCAACATGCATGATGCAGGGTGACACTTTTCAAACACAACAGTGATTGTTCTTCTGAAAGCTTTCCCTGGGACAGCATAAAGATGCACATGAACAAGACAATGCGGTGTAAAAACAGTGCTCTGTCGTACTCTTATATGCCATGACCAGCTTAATCACTGAACCTGAGAATCAACAGAGTCTATTTAGAGCTCTCATCTTAGGCATGAAGTAAGCCAAATGGATTTAAGATACAATCCTGTAACTTTCACTGTCACTTAATTGGAAAACTACTCCTTTGATTAACTCTCTGTCTTTCTCCCCCTTTCTCTGTGTCCTTCAGGGATTGGGGAGGGGGGGCATATAAGACATGACTGACAGCTTATAGTTTATCAACAGCTGCCCACGGCTCTTTTGTACCATAGCAGATGTTCTCTTAAGGATTAACTTTGCCTTAAGAACATGATAACTAAGTGTAATATTAGATCCTGGCTGCTCTCAATCAGTGCACATCTCTGTGTGAAAACATTATTAGTTAGTTAAAAGTACATTTCAGTTGCTATATTTGCTAAGTTAGATGGCTGGGAGATAGAAAGTATTCAACATTGCATATAAGTGCTATTCACCTCTAACTGTGTCACCTTCTGGATGGGGCAGTCAGACAGCTTTTGCAGAATCTCAGCAGGAGGTATGGATACCTTGACATGTACACCCAACATTCTCTGCCTTGCATTCTCTACCCATTCTCTAAAAATATTTATGGTGTTCCTTAACCAAAAGGTGATCCTGCCACTACTGTCAAGATGATTATATTCAAGGTAGAGTCAATTCTAAGACTAGATATGCTTATGGTTAAAAATAAATCTAAATGCCCAAATCTAACCCTCAGGGCTTAGCAGAAAAACAGCAGCAGCTTTGGTGCTCTATGTGGGTCTACACAAGAGGCGCTCAGGCAGTGTATTGAGTTTTAGGTCACCTGTGTTTTGGAAGCACTCAGAGCCCTGTACACAATTACTGTGCACTGTGTAAAATGCAGGAAAATAGACTTGAAATTCAAAGGCTACGCTTCAACTCATGCATATATCACAGGTAAAAAGCAAGCGTCTGTGACAGCTGGATTGAATATCTGAGACGTACTACTTAAAAAACATGCCTGAAACACTTCTGTGTAGCAAGTCCAGCATGTCAGTGGAGCAGCAGCAGCTCCAACATCAAGACCAAGATAGGCAAGAGTGTGCCTACAAAGGTACAAATGTGGCTGAGGCAATTTTACAGTAATCACTGGCAGTCCATTTTACAAGCATAATGGTAACCAGTATCTGGTTATAATCAACATATAAATGGTTTAGGGTGGTATGATGTATTACTGGATTAATATTATTTATCCAATGTACCAAAAATAATTTGAAGAGACTTTCCAGTGATTTATTATTCCAATTTCAAGCCTGAAGCAGGGGTGGTTAACTTTTAATGCAAACCGGATTAACAGGATTAATTGGTGCATAATCAGCATATAGTTGCAGGAAAAAGTTTGTGAACCTGTTGAAAATTTTCTACGTTGGCTTAAAACATGATCAGATTTTTACAGAGGCCCTATAGAAAAAGAGAACCAAATGAAACACATGAAATAAAGAAAATATTAGATTTATTTATCAAGGGACATGATGAATTTTTACATATCTGTGAGGGGACAAAGTGTGAGGAATACCATGACGTTTTAAAGCATGTCCTATCTATACAGACATATAGAAACATTTCAAAGAGTTCAGAAGCTTTCTGCAGCTGCTAATCAGTTTTAGAGAATAGTTTTTCTACAAAGTAACTCAGAAGTGCAACACTTAAATAGGTTGATACCTTTCCTATCATCTTCAATGAATCTTCGTCTATTCTTGCACATAACTGGCTGATATGGGAGGGTTGCCAGCTGAAGCAGCTCACCTGACATTGCTCTGACATGTCTCTCTCTTCCACTCTACTTGGTATCAAGCCTGTCTGATGTTTGCATTTTGTTAGTTTGTTTGCAATAAATTATATTTATTTAAGTCAGCCTCTTGTGTGCACTCCCTCCTTGTTACCTACTTTGAGCCAGTTCGTGACAAATGGGGCTTCAGCCAGGATATTCAAACAAATTGGTAAGGTTAGAGCTTGTGATTTGCTAAAATCTAAACTGGGTTTCACTGTTTTCTTTGAGCGCAGCTTTTGGAATTCACCATTGTGGCTAAAATGTTTGGGAGCTCTACACAAGATGGCTTTTTGTTTGTATTGATTACTTTAATGACCTTTGTTGAGTTACTTTTGGGTTGATGTTGGAGGAGAGCAGCATGCGTCCCCTTCTTATTTGGCCTTCAAACCCATTTAAGATTTTACATGTCATTTTGGGCTAAATATGACATTTAGTAGACCTTAAGTGGACCTTAAGTGGTTGGTCACAATTGGACGCGTTTGTGTTTTTACTTTAGTGTGGCAGAGAAAGTGGTTGAAGACAATGTCTTGGGGGCATTTCCCTGGTCTCTAGAAGGTTGCCAGTTTCTGGGGTGTTTTTGGTGCCAGTGGAATCAGTGCATAAGTACCCACCACATGTATCTGTCCAAAGACTAGGGTTGAGGTTAGTTTTGGATGCATTGGTTGAGACAAGGGAGCTTGGGGTTTCTGGCTATTCCCTCACCACTGCATTTGTTCTGCTACATGTGTCTATGGGTTTGTGGTATTGCAAAATATATATCTGACTTTCTCCAAAGTGCTCGTGATATCTGGCTAACATGGTTGAATATGGTATAACTGGTAAGTCTATGAAGATTAAGAATGCAATGAGCTTAATGTTAAATGGGGTTGTGATATGTCAAACTTGGAAGTTTGGCCTAGTAGCTTTGATGTAGGTGCCACTAATTGTGCTTTCAGTTGGTGTAAGCTTTGTCGTAGATTGGTTCACTATTTGTTGGCATCTTGGGACGTTTTGGTTTGTTAAAGAGCCTTTGTTTGGAGGAACCTGTCGGTATGCTACTTTGGCTAGTGCTCAGACTTTAATTCCAGTTTTGTGTTTGGTTGCTGAAATTTTTGCAAAGCCGTGTGTAGCTTCAGGCCATGTAGCTCCACTCCACCTGGCATCAACCCTCTTTGATACTTTCATTTGGTCAGTTTATTTGCAGTAAATTATATTTAATTAAGTCAACCTCTTGTGTAGACTCCCTCCTTGTCACCTACTTTGAGCCAGTTCATGACATAGGATATAAGACAATATAAGACAGCATAAAGTGTACTTTAGTTAGTACTTAAGTAAATCTTGCTGAGATAGCTCATTTGGTATAGAAAAGCTATAGGGAAAACATTATTCTTCATCTAACCAGAATTTATTCAACGTTGCACAGCTGGTGATGATGAGTCACAAGTAGAGACTTGAGGTTCAGCCTGACTGGCTTAAACTGATAATATCTCAGGGATAAAACAGAGAAGATGGACCATGTGGAGAAAATGTAAATGTATTGTCTTAGTATTCTGTAGCGATTTTAAGGTAGGCGGAAGTCAAGTCAACTTCAGATAATTTCATATTATGATTAATTTTATGTTAATATTACAGTCATTTAAATGCCAAAATGTAAAATACTCACCGGAGAAAAGCTGAATACATTTTGCCTCGGGTACTGTGCTGTATTTTGCAGCAACAGCACAAAATCACACCTCTAACTTTTTAATCACCCTCTTGAGAAGCACAGTTGACCTGTGCAGTGATGTCTGCCTCTCTGAGCATGACTTCCCCAGGCCAACCTGAGGTCATCCTGTCCGCTCTGTACCCCTGAGATCTTCTTCTCAATGAGGCCTGGAGTGTTGATGGAGTCTAGAGGTGTGACCCATGAAGTGGTCCAGCTTTCCTCTCTTCAGAAACAGAGCACCTACTCTTTCTCTAATTTAATCCTCTGAGCTTTGAGATTCAGGTGTATACAGACACACACACACACACGCGTGCGTGGAGCAGGTACTTTTTTTTCGAATTTTTGTGGCATTATGTGAACTATTTTCTTTTGAAAATGTCTGCAGTTCAGATTTAAGATGAATTTTGCTTTTTTTTTTAATGTTCCTTTTAAAACTCAGAGATCTCCATGACTGAAAAAGATCTGTGTAGATATTTTTACAATCATATGTCTTGTATATGAATGTAATAGCGGGTCATCTACTAACCACAGGGCTGCTGGTTGAGATGCTGAATCCCAGGTGTGGTCCCTGCAGGTTGGTGACTGGACACAGGCTTAACAACCTGAGCTTGTAAAAACCCATGTTATAGAAAGTGTGATTAAGAAAAGACCTTTCTGTGCAGATATGAATTAAGATAATATAGTATATACGACGTGTCATAGAAGAAGAAAAACAGGCTGTCTTCTCTTAGCATCTTTCTCTTGTCAGTATTCATCTCTTGTAGATGATAATGGGGCTGACTGATGTACAATATGCAGACTCGTACTGGTGTTTGTGTGAGTGAATGCGTGCATCTGTGGTTGTGCTCATGCATTACCATTACTTTTGTATCTGTAGATAAAACCAGACACGCAGCTTTGTTTATGCGTGTCATTTCATGAATGTGGCTGTATGTTTATGTACCAGACCGAGCCAATTTGCATCCATGTTTTACTGCCATTCAAATCATTTATTCACCTCCCGGCCTACAGCGTGGCTTCTGGCCTGCAGCTTTGTTGGTTGCATAGCATTCCCCAGGCTTCCCCCCGCCATCACTTGCTTTTTATCATGCACGGCACACCGCTGGACTACTGCAGGCACAAAGCACTTCATCACCACAGCCTGCAGAGAGAAGCAGAGACAGACTAGAAGATGGGCTTAGGGTTCAAGAAGACCCCTATTAGGATGGGATATCCCATAGATTACAAGCTGCATGTTTCTTGCCTCAGTTTTAAACACAATTCAAGGGATGATGGGGTAAAAAGGATGTCTCGTGTTTTTAGATCATTTGCAAATTATTCAGTGATGAGGTTAGGAATCAACATTATTTTAATTCAGTCGAACCAGCGGGCCTTTCTGCCCTTAAACTCCAGCCTGAGGGGATATCTTCAGCTAACAGCCTTGTGTAGTGGTTACAGTGCTGAATTCTGTCAGAGGACATCTCCACTGAGAGAAAATGTTGAGTTGAAACAGAGGGGAGCGGAGGAGGGAGACTGTTTCCTGGTGTCAGCTCTAACTGGGCTGGGAGTATTCTAGCTTCTCTCAGGTACACTGATATCATCCCTGACTGCATGCTGTGGAGAGAAACAGTTGCACCGAGGTGTCAGCTTTAAGTGGGTAGGGGAGTTTTGTCACCCATCAGCTATCAGCATTTCACAGTGACTTCTCACTGAGGTGTTTGTCTGAACCCTCTGAATGTGGATCCTCATTTCTCCCTTTCCTTTCCTTTCCTTTCCTTTCCTTTCCTTTCCTTTCCTTTTGATTTCTCTTTCTTTAATCTCTATCTGCTTTGCTCAGTATTTCCTTTCCTCTCCTCTCTCAGGAGAGTGAATAATCTCTTTCACTATCATGGATAATGGCTGTTCTCTATAACAGTGCTGTCTCTCCAATTCATCAGGTCTGACCTTCAGGATGCATCGTGATCAGTGCCGAAGGTAATGACACCACTCTCTTCCCCGGCTCCTGTACAAGAAAAATACCCATAGTGGTGAAAGACCATAATCAAATCAGGTTTGCATCTGATGTGATTGTTTGATCTGATATGATTGTTACTGTGATGATACAGAATGACAAAGTATTGGCTTTTTTTTTTTATTAAGAGTTATGCTGCAATGCTACATACTCTTGAGTCTCTCATTTCATTTTCCCAAAATAATCTTTTCTGCATCTGATGCTAGTCCTTGTGAGAGGTTTGATATTCAACAAAGCAAAAGGAAATTGATTTGTCCATGTTTTGAAACTGTATATTAAAGGGTTACAGTGTCCCTGCAGGCACCAGGACTTGGAGAAAAAAAAAATGGTGGCCGTGTAGCAGTGCAGGCAGATCTCCATAGAGACTTCTCTATTGTCTGTCTGTGCGTCTGTTCTGCTCCCTGCCAAATCGCTGACAAGACATAGAAGCCTGAGCACAGTCGCTGCTTCATAAAGGACATTTTCTATCCGCTCCTAGCTCTGGGCTGCTGTTCAACCGTAGGCAGACTGCATCCTGCATGTGTGGGTAGAACAACTCTATATCATCTGTTGGTTTGAATAGACAGCTCTTTGTGGACCAGCTTAGTGTGTGTTTGTCACAGCCCCAGCCAACACATGTTTGACAGTGATCAAATGTTTGTGGTATGTGTGGAACCTCCTACTCAAAGCAATGAAGGGCAGCGCCGACAAATCAATAGATATCAGTTTAAAGGGATGAAAATGATGATAAATGGGTTAGGGGATCAATGAGCAGTGGCCTCTTGTCTCCTGGCTGCATGCGATTTTTCTCTGGGGCTGCACACACAGGTGCACATGTACCTTTTAGCGTTTCAGCTAAATCCTGATTAGCAGGAGTACTAATTACAGAGACAGGATTATTTGGGTCCATAAGCAGTTGGGATTAACTGTGAGTAACTGAATAGTTTGTCACTATGTTAGTGCACATGTCCATCTCCAGCAGTGAAGAATAATTTCTTCCCCTAGAATGATCACTGATGGCACAGACAGGAGTCTTCTATCTCTGAGTTAATGAAACCATCCTGACACATCATTCTCCCAACACTAACTTTTATCTCCCATCCTCCTGCAGACTGCAGTAAAATGACCATTATTCTTTCTATGAGCATGTCTGCGTGCGTGTGTGTTTGTGTGTGTTTATGCCTATTGCCTATGTATGCGTGAACAGCCTTCTCTATTCATCAAAATGTCACCTGTAATGGCTGCTAAATTAACCATGTGTTTCGGGGAGCAAAGCTGGCTTGATAAATCTCTCTGTGGCAGGAGGTGTGTGTGGTCCACTCCCATCCACCTCTATAGTGACCTTCCTCTAGTGGGGGGATCCTCCACTAAGGTTAGTCACAGTTAATCCAAACATCCCCATAGAAGATTGTGGGACATAGGACATAAAATCACACTTTCCAGTGTCTAAAATCTAATTCATGTATCTAGAATTAGAATTTATTTAATGTATGTTTTTAAAGTAACGCCATTTAATCCAACTTTTGACTGTTTAGTAGATTTTGGATGACTCTGTTAAAGGTGTTATTCATAGTGATGAATTATGAATGACTGAGTGCTGGTCTGCTTAGCTCTACATAGAGAGGTACCTTTAAAGCTCTTGGTTTTAGTTTTATGTCACATAACTTTAATGTTTGGTCTAGTCCACCCTGAGCAACCTAATTTAAGCTTACAGCTGCAGCAGGCAACTTTTTTCAGGCAAAAAGTTCAGATAAATTACCTCAAACAGCAGGTACACAAAGCAACTAATTCGGACATGTTGTGGATTTAACTTTTAGCTCCTAAAGAGCTGAATATTTCTCTTAGGAGTCAGTGAAGGCCATAGAAAAAGATCAAGGCAACAAACACAAGTAAAACTCTGAGCTTTTAATTAACTTCAGTTAACTTATCCTTAGTCAGAGTAATATAGTATTCTTTTTCATCGCAACTCTTGGAGAGCTTGGATTCCTTTTTTGTATGCACTTTGGCATTCATTGTTTCAAACTTTGTCCTTCGTGACTGATTTTGCTTTTATGCTTGCAATCAAATTAGATCCAGGAACACTAATCTAAGACACGTGTATGAAAAGAAGAATTAAAGCTACAATAATCTTAACTTTTTTCAATTTGGAAAAAAGAACAAATTTTTTACTGTAACACAGTGCTAACAATGTTTTTTGTGTGTGTGTGCTTTGGGAAATCCATTGTCCAAACAACTGGCTTTGAAATGCTGAAAATGAAACAAAATACGCTTGAAATGTCAATCATATCAAATTATACATTACAGTGTTAAAAATATAGGAAAATGTTGTTACAGCAGAAAGCCCTAGCTGGTATTCAGGCCTTATACGTGTCCCTTGTGCTGTTGAAATCATCCACAGAAGTCTGCTTTGCAGTTGAAATAACACAAAGCATTTATTCCATTGTGTCACAAGTTTAAAATCCACAAGACTCTCTGGCTGGATAGTACTTTACACTGCAAGACACAGTATGAAAACTGACAGAGCATCCACTACTCCACAGTGCCAAAGTCTGACTGCTGTAGATGTGGGTCATGCTATGCCTACTATTCAGTGCCATTTCAAGGTAGTACCATTGTATAAAAAAATGTCAAATTTTCCATGGTTTTATCATTTGATCTGAAAGAAGACTTGTTAAACTATTAGAAAAATATACTGGTCGAGCTCAGGATAATATGTTAAAACAATGTTGTCCAAATTCTCCACACGTGACATGTGCCAAATGTCCCCCTTGTTACGGGACAATCTCATCTCTATTAATAAGTGTTTTGAATGTACAGTTGCTTTTATATTTAAATTTTCTAAGAGCTAAAATGTTCCTGACTTTACTCTGCAAATGTTTTTTAAGAGGGTGTTAATAAAACAAGTATTATCAAAGAGGTAGACATGATCTTTTTTAAAGTACAATTTAATTTCAACATATGTCTTTTAGATTAAAAAAGAATTTCAATTAAATTTGGTCCAATTTTTTTTTTTATTATGTGGTTAATTGAAGGAAGTAAATTGACAAAATGGAATAATAAAATAATAAATAATAATAATAAAAAAAATATATATAATAATAAAAAATTATATATCTTTCTTTTTTTTTTTAAATAAACATACAGGTAACAGGGTTGACATCACACCAGTGAAGGCTTGCCCCACCCTGTGCTAAACCAATAAGAACATGCAATTTTGATTTGATTTCAGTTAATATTAAGTTAATATCTTTATTTATTAATAAAAGTATCATGTCAACATCTACAGGGTGGGCCATTTATATGGATACACCGTAATAACATGGGAATGGTTGGTGATATTAAAGTCCTGTTTGTGGCACATTAGTATATGTGAGGGGGCAAACTCCCCAAGATGGGTGGTGACCATGGTGGCCATTTAGAAGTCGGCCATCTTGGATACAACTTTTGTTTTTTCAATAGGAAGAGGGCCATGTGACACATCAAACTTATTGGTAATGTCACAAGAAAAACAATGGTGTGCTTGGTTTCAATGTAACTTTATTCTTTCATGAGTTATTTACAAGTTGCTCTTTGTTCACAGCCATTGACATGTCGAAGAGGTTAACACTTGAGGAGCGGATCAAAATCGTGTTGATATCTGGTGAACGCAGTAACCGGGTCATTGCAGCAGATT
>VUQS01013216.1:2114-14915 GCA_015108495.1 Heterochromis multidens
ATTGTGTAGCCTATCGTCTCTATGGAAATTTAAGCCATGCTATGCAGCTCTGTGGATGACAGTGTTTCTCTGTTGGTCCACCACTTTTGCAGACTGAAACACCAAACAGCTGCTGAACGGACCTGTAGTTTTTTTTTTTTTTTTATACAGACATTCATGGTGCCCAGAAGATTGATCCTTATGACTTTGGTGATCTATGGCGTTGTGTTCTTGTCCCCACATGAGCTTAGTTTTGGCTTTGAGTGATGCAGCCTATGACATTTGACTTTGTATACACCCTATGCTGACCCTTTGATTATCAGGTCATTTTTTATTTATTTAATGCTTTAGTTGATCTCTACTTATAAACTAATAGCCTTCTTGCAAACTCACACCGCCTCAGCTGCATTTTTTGCTTAGTGCTAATTAACAAATTGTAAATAGTTGATGTGATTGTCATGCCTGTAAAACATCAGAATGTTTTATTTTGCCTGTAAAACACCGCGTCACTGTGTCTAAATTCTTACGGAGCCGTCAGCATACCCAGAGACTTAAAAAATTACTGAAATCACATTTAGATATCACTTTTTTCATTCTATATACATGACAGCCAGCTGGATGGATCCTAAGACTTGGGCTGCACCCCAAGCAGTGGTATTTAAGAGTAAGGGCCACACCATAATCTAAACAGAAGTAGCAAAAATAGTAGTCTATGGTTTGCATCTATGTTTATATGGGTTTTTTTTATGTTTTAATTGTCTCAATGGCATGCAGACCAACTTTGGTGCCCCTTTCCCCAGTGAATTTTTGCTTTTCATTGCTCACCAAACAATCTAAGGTGCAGAAAAAATGATGGGTATATTTGTATGTTAGATGAGAAAGAGAGTTTAGAAAGTTAACCTGAGAACTAGCTTTATTCCAACTCTGTTATGCAGGGACTTTTGGTTACTGATATTTTTGTCAAAGGAGAGCACATTTACAATGCAAATGCATATGCTGTACAAGTAAAACCTGCAATTTGAGCTGAACTTTACTTCTTGTTGAGACTAGAATGGGTTAATGTGCATTTAAACTAACACAACACCAAACTGAGCATTTATAGTCACACAACACCTACTCCCATTCACTTAAATATATCTTCATATTTAGGGATGCAGAGCTCGCTCTTTACAATAACATTTTGGCTTACAAATAGTCTTTTTTTATTGTGTCTTTGTTACTCATTAACAACCCCTTTGTGCCATGGAAACAAACAAATCCTTATTTCAAGCAAACAACTAAACAGTTTTAAAGTATTTCAGCTCAACATCACACAATCCTTGCAAAATTAAAGTTAGACAACAGATAAACATCACAAGTTGCCACCAATAAATGCATCTTTTTCACTCACAGGCTGACATCAAAGGCTATTATTGGTTAAACACCAGTGCATGCCTAGTCATAGTTAAAGCAGGAAAGTTCACACACAGGCATAATTAATACTTCAGATGAATACTTCAAATACCAGTTAATATGGTATGGTTATGTCACATTGGTTCTTGAACTGTTTTCAATCATGTACCCTCCCCTTCTTTTTTTTTATATACAAGCAGTGCAAACCATTGTGGCTGAAGAAAATGCTTATATAAAGGGGTACACTACAGCACATGTCTGATTATTAAAAACAAACTTCTAACTGAAAAAATATATAATTAAAAATAAATAAATAAATAATTTGTTTCACAGATAATGCTGTTCTGATTCCTAATATTCGTTTCGATGTCTCACTATGGGATGTGCCTCCCTGTGAATTCCTCAGAAGCACTGATCTTATTCCGCCAATCCTGATTTGCTGGTTATTGCAACAACCACGTCGGGCGGAGCCACCCACCCTTAAGTAGCTTGCGCTACTACGTAGCCATTATTTAAACATCTCTTCTTGCTTGGCAGCATATCTCAACTTGCATATAGCTAACTTCTACATTTTTTTCTTTCTGCCATTTTTGCTCATCTCTATTGAATCTGAGTCTTCACCATAGACCGGGGTGTCGCACCACTTACCCTCCGGTAAGGCAGGTTGTTCGTACAGTTTAGCACGCCAGCTAACACAGTTTTCCTTTTCTGCTGTAGTTAGCAAGCCAGCCAACTTGCTGTCCTCATCGTACCCCAGCTAGTGAAGATGGACACCTCTTTCCCTCATACCAGGGGAAGTGGAGACGCCGGGGCTTGACTCTGCGTTTGTGACAACAAAATACTGAATAAAGACATACACCAGGTCTGAACGTGTTGCCTGGAACATGCCCAGCTTGCGCTCAAAGCCCCCGGTTCATGTGGGCACTATGCCTGAAGAGTCTCCGGCAACGGCTAGCCTGTTAGGAACAGATCCTTAATTGTCCACAGCCAAGACTGAGGCAGGTGGTGACAACAAGGAGGGAGTCGCAGAAGCTGAAACGCATGCTGGCACCAGCTGGGGCTGGATTATGGGGATGACGATGAGGACACCTCAAAGCTCCTCATATCTGCGAGGAGGAGGAGGACAAAGATGAAATTTACCCCTTCTGGTTCACGTGAAGGATGCATATTTCCACATTCCCATTTACTCTCCACACAGGAGGTATCTGAGGTTTGCTTTTCGGGGCATCTGTTACGAGTACAGAGTGCTGCCTTTTGGCCTGTCACTGAGCCCCAGAGTGTTTGTTCACTGCACCAAAGCAAACAAACACTTTGACGTTTGCCTCCTTCTGCTGAGGTCGGAGTGGGAAGCTTCGACACGGACGTCTGTTGTTGTGAATCATCTGGCTGACCTAGGCTTCATAATAAACACCCTAAAGGGTTTATCCCTGGACTCAATCTCTTTTACAGCCTGTCTGGAAGTGGAGAGAGTGAAGGCACTCAGAGATTGCTTCGCTCTTTTTCGCCTACACAGAACAGTTCCCTTCAGATTATGCCTTCGGCTACTGGGGCTGATGGCTTCAGCCATCCTGGTGGTCTACCTCGGCCGGCTGTATATGAGGAATTTTCAGCTGCGGGTGGCTTCTGTCACACTGAACCCACGTGGGGTAACAGTGACAGTGGAATGTGTATTGGCGTTTCGCCATTGGTGACATCCAGCTTTTCTGACTCATGGAGTGCCTATGGGCACCGTGCAGTCTTGGAAAGTGGTCACTACAGAACAGCCTGTTCGGTTGGGCTGGTGTTCACGAAGGGCAATCTGCGAGAGGTCTCTGGAGCTGCACTCTCCAGCGATCACACATAGATTATCTGGAGCTTCTGGTGGTGTTTCTCACCCTTTAGGTGCTTTCTCCCATTTCTACATGGACATCACGTTCTTGTGAGGATGGACAATGCCATGATGGTGGCTTACGTATATCAACCCGTCAGGTGGGACTGCTTTCACACCAGTTGCACACACTGGCACACAGACTGATCCTATGGAGCAGCGAACGTTTCCTGTCTGTGAGGGCGACACACTTCTGGGCTCACTGAATCTGGGAGTGGATCTGCTGCCAGCTTCTGTGTGGGCAGCTGTGCCAACCCCTGCTGTGCAGGGACATGCTGTCCAAGGCAGGCACGGCAATTTTCCACCCACATCCGAACACCTGGCACTTTGGGACTGGCCCGTGAGTAGGTCACTCTAAGCACGGTGGGCTTCCCTCAGATTCAGTTCAATTCAATTCAATTTTATTTATATAGTGCCAAATCACAACAGTCGCCTCAAGGCGCTTTATATTGTAAGGTAAAGACCCCACAATAATACAGAGAGAAGAGAAAACCCCAACAATCAGACGATCCCCTATGAGCAAGCACTTGGCAACAGTGGGAAGGAAAAACTCCCTTTTAACAGGAAGAACCCTCCGGCAGAACCAGGCTCAGGGAGGGGCAGCCATCTGCCGTGACCGGTTGGTGTGAGGGGAGAAAGATAAAGACATGCTGTGGAAGAGAGCCAGAGATTAATAATAACTCATTAAATGCAGAGTGGTGTAAAAACACATGGTAATCAGAGTGTGATTAACACTACACAAAATGCTTGGGCATCCTCCACCAGGTCTCTTTATGACTGTAAATGTAAGGTGGAGGCATCCCTTGCTCTGCTGTTTTATGAATGGGGTCCACAGGCTACTCCTTGTCTCCAGGCCTCTGGCGCCACCTTGGGACTTAGCAGTGGTTTTGATGGGCTTTATGGCTCTCCATTTGAACCTCTGCAGGAGGTCGATTTAAAGCATCTGTCTTTGAAGACAGTGTTGCTGCTAGCTTTAGCCTCTGCTAAACATATCAGTGACATTCATGCACTTTCAGCGCACCCTTCATGCAATCAGTTTGCCCTGGGGCAGACCAGGTTGCTGAAACCCAAACCCAGCCTATGTGCCTAAGGTGGTTGGGTCATGTGTGCTTATTACCTTGACAGGATTCTCACCCGCCCCCTTTTTCTTCTGAAGATGCCGAAGAGTTTTCAGAAAAGTGACGAGCTTTTCACTTCCTGGGCAGGCCTATCACTAAGCAATGGCTGTCACACTGGATTGTGGAGGCAATTGCTCTTGAGTATACGAGTCAGAGGCTGCAGGCACCACCATGGGTGGGCTCACTCCACCCATGGTCTGGCAGTACTGAGCTCTGGGTCCTCACTTGGATAGGTGGGCTACTTGCTAATTGCTAGTGATTGCTTGAGATAAGCTTGTCTGGCAATATGGAGTCTCCATTTCCCATAGTGAGACATCCAAAGGAATGCTACTCTGAGAATTTTGGGTTGTGTAACCCCAGTTCTCAGAGTAGCATGAGAGAGATGTCTCACCAGAGAGCCTTTCTTGCTGGGGCGAAGTGAGAAGAGGTGGTTAACTTGAATAATGGCTATGTAACAGCGCAAGTTACTTAAGGATGGGTGGCTCTGCCCCACATGGTCGTTGCAACCGCCATCCAATCAGGATTGGCGGATTGAGATAAATGCTTCTGAGGAATATGCAGGGAGGTGCATCCCATAGTGAGATATCTCACTCATGCTACTCTGAAAACTGAGGTTACAAAAGTAACCTAAAGTTTTTTATACCTTGATTTTAGTGTAACTAATATGACACGTTATCCAAATTTAATTTTTTACTTTTGCATAATGATATTCTATAATAATTAAATGATTTGTATTGTGTTGTTTTTTATACTCTGTTTTTTAGTACATTCTAAAATATATTTTACGTTTACGATCTGTAATGAAATGATCTAAACCATTTGTAAAACTAATAAAAAGAGGTCCTTATTTTGTCAAATCTTACTTCTAATTAGAAAAGTTAGAGGAAAATTAATAACTTATCGTCAAGAAACTGCTACTGTTATTGCAGGATGGGTTTAAAATGACCCCCCTGGTAGTTCTTGGGGGTTTGCAGTATTGGCGGTTCTAGTGTTAAGTTCTACTGTGTGGCACTCTGCCACACAAAATGTTTCTCAATGGAACCTCACTAACCAATGCGTAGGGCTAAACGATTTGGGGAAAACAGTCTAATTTCGATTATCCTGACAGATACTGCGATTTAATTTGCAATTTAATCTTTTAAAGTCAAGTCCAGTTTGATATTCAGAGTTTAATAATTTATACCATGAGATGAAGCATTACCACATGACATGACATCAAAAGATGGAGATATGGGCTAACCATAACCCATTAACCCTCTGGGGTCAAGGGTATAATTGGCAGTTTTTGACAACTTTTGATTTCACCTTTATATTTCACCTTTAAAAACGGTTTACCTTGCTCTGTTTGGTGTCATTTTTTTCAAGCACAACCTCACATGTGTGACTTTACAGTTATTTATTCATTTTGACATACTGTATTAACACATTGGACCTAAAATCACACACACACAAAAAAAGTTTTTTTACTTTGAAAACCACAAACATGTTCAACGAAGCATTTTTTATAACTTGAAATACAAATATGAATTGTAAATATCAAACACTTATGTACAAATTTAGCAAACAACAAAATTATTATATAACTATTTACATTAAAATATAGGCAAGGCCTCAGGTGTTTTTTGCACTATTTGCAAAACAATCAGGTGGCACAATAATTTGCCACACAAATTATTTGTGACACTACAAAAAACAGTTCCTGTCCACAACATGACAGAGGGGCACATCACAGGCCTGACACTTCCAGGGTGTATCGCTCCTTCTGTTGTCCACCTGGAGACAGCATTTACATTTCAATCTGCCTTTGGTGGCTTTTTGGCCAGCATTTGTGACAGTCAGTAGTCACTTCATTGTTTGACACACAAAAGAAAAATATTTTTCCACTAATAGGAAAGAGGGTGTCGTGTTTTTTTTTTATAGTACTTTCATTCGAATATCACAGTTTTTACCGTTTCTTCTTGCACCAAACGACAATATTCAGGAAAAAGCATGGTATAAATTATTTATCATAAGTCTGGTTTTACTTGGCCTATCAACACAATTTAAAAACTGACATACAGTTTGAAGTCCACACGTTCGACACAAGTTGAAACAGAGACTGAGCGAGGGTGTATCTTGCTGCTATGCCATCTTAAATCGGTCATCGTCCGTTGACTCTAGAGGGTTAATTTAAAATGTGTATGTTGTTGTTGGATGTATATGCAGTTGTTGTGGGTCATTTCTGATTGGTGAGCATAACTGTTGCACAAAAAAAGGGGCAAGAATTTATAAAACAATAAACACTGCAGGTTTCAAGCCTGGAACAGATGTGCTGTATAAAGCGCAGCCCAATTGTAGCTTTTGCAATTTGCTGATTGCATAGTTTCAAACTGTGATTTTAATTTGAAGTTGATTAATTGTTCAAGTTAGGGTGAGGAGCTCAGTTATCCCAGAGGAGCTCAGAGTAGAGCCGCTACTCCTTCACAACGAAAGGAGCCAGTTGAGGTGGTTCGGGCATCTGACTAGCATGCCTCCTGTGCGCCTCCTGGAGGAGGTGTTCCGGGCATGTCCTACTGGGAGGAGGCCCCAGGGCAGACCCAGGACACACTGGAGAGATTATATCTCTTGGCTGGCCTGGGAATGCCTCAGTGTTCCCACCGGATAAGCTGGAGGAGGTGGCTGGGGAGAGGGAGGTCTGGGCTTCTCTGCTTGGGCTGCTGGCCCCATGACCCGGCCCCGGATAAGCAGAAGAAAATGGATGGATGGATAATTGTTCAACCCAATGCATCACATCAGGGTGCCTACATCCATCTTTTATATACAGTCTGTGATTACACCACTATTTTGCCAGTGTCTGTCTGGCTGACTGCTCATCTACAAAAATTACATAGGACTATGTGGATTGCTAATTAGAACAGTTTATTTTGGTATGCCAGTTCAAAACTTTTTACCTGAATTAATGAATGTCGTGACTCTTTTCTCAATGTGAAAGTGAGTGCTATAAGCAAAGTCATAAAATGCAACTTTACCACCAAGTTTAAGTTTGGGTCCTCCTAGATGAATTTGTGATACCACATTTTAGATTGGGATCATTTATTTCTTGCCACATAAGATACATATCATCTGGAAAGAATTGGTGTACCAAGAGCTGTTCTTTAAAATAGCAAGGATCATATTGATCTACTTTTTTGGAGGGAATGTACCAACCTAATGTCTTCACACCTGTATGAGATTCTGGTGCCAGTTTTGCTTTGGCCAGACACATTCCCATGTAAACATCATCAATAGGAAAAATTGGAATGGACTTGGAAAAGCTATATATCATTAACGCTGTAAAGCCGGACAAAAGAAAGCCCCCTCCACCACAATAGGGGGGGTAAATGTTTAAATTATACAGTTGAGATGGAACAAAATACTTGCTTGTGGGCCATCTTATGGGATATCCATTTGATATCAGATTACCAGTAAAGAGATGCCTGCTTCCATTATTATAAAGGATACCTTGGAGGTACTCAATAATGTTGTCTGTGTTGGCAAAAACGTCATCATCACCATTTAACAGAAAACGAACATGTAGACAGTTCCTGTTCATCCATTCGAGGAATAGTACCTGCTTCAAAGTGAGGTTGAAAAATGTATCTTTAAAGTCCCATTGGAGGATGTCATTGTATTCCTGCTGCTCTGTTTTGAGAAGTTTGTTCATTCGCTCTTTCTCAAAGCCGGTACCCATTGTTCCAAGGATAAAAATCCTTCGAACCCACATACCCTTGTATAACCTCTCTTTAGCCCAGGTTTTTCGCAGCACTTCTCGTCGTTCGTAATGCATGGGGGAGCTTTTAATTACAAGCAGAAGGAAGATGTCTGCAGGTTCATCAGTACCTCCGCATTTGCCAGGAAGGTCCAGTATCATGGGGAAGTGGCGACAGTAACGATAGTAAAGAAAGTCTTTAAGTATATCAGGGAAATCGCTGAAGCCCGAGATATTGGTAGCAGCCATGTTTTGTTCACATCTTGGATGTAAGTATTTGTAGGAATTGTTATCCATTTTTACATATTTTTGGAGGTAGAAGGTTTTATTGTCATCATAATATTGAAGGAAATAAACAGCAATGAGGAGGGCTCCCAAGAGCATGCAGGTTCTGACTCTGTTGAACCTGGAAACGGTGAAAAAAAAAAAATCAAAATGTTACTCAGAAATTTCAAACAGGCATATAGCCTAATAATAGTAAGTAAATTCAGGTAGCACAAATATATCATATCATACATACATATCATAGTTAGAGGCTATTTCTAATGCATGACAATATAAAAATTAAATGGTATTAATATAGTCTGTCTGACTTTGGTATTAGATCATCTATACAAAGCGGTCTTGTAATGTTAGAGTGACAATGGGCATATCGAGGTCCGGCTGTGTAGCATGCAGGATATGGACCCAAATGCAGGACTTGAACTCGAAAGGCAGCTTTAATGCTGAATACTTTCAAATAATACAAAACAAAAGCACAGTTGGAGCAAGGCATCCAAAACTAGGAAATTTAGGGGAAACACGGAACAAGGAAACACACAACCTAGAGGGATGATACGACAAGAAACAGAGGGAGATTCAGACAATATAAACACACCAGATATCAAGAGAAATGGGGAACAGGTGAAAACATAGCTGAAGACAATAAGCTAATGAGTCGGAGGGGGAAGTTAACCTAGAAACAAGACAGAAAACAACCGCTGTCAAAATTAACCAGGAAGTAACTAATAAACAGAGTTATAAACACAACACACAGCAATTTTACAAAGGGAAACACTGGGGAGGAATAGAAACTCCAAAACTAAAACCATAACAATACAGAAAGGCTCCAGATCATACCCAAAAACCCTAATAAACAAATTGAACAGATATTCTTACTGTGTTCTAGTAGCTGCAATTCTTAGCAGCAGATTAGAATCAAGTAGAGCAACATTCTGTACATTTTCTGCAGCACCAAATTAATGCATAGGCATTCCAGTGACAATGCGACACATATTTGCATCAGTGGTTTTAGTAAGATACGGCTTAACAAGATACATCTCTATATGGCACTTAAAACATGCTGTAAATAAACATTCAGTGAAAATGTGACTCTTCCAGCTGATTTTAAACTGAAATTCTGAGCATAATCTTCTCCCAACAAATTTTTTTTTCTCTCAGCTGTGGACTTGGTAGTGTTTAACCTATTCCAGAGCAGGTTAGGTTTGCAGCATAAGTTATTATGGCAACTTTTCAGAAAACCCAAGGTTAATCCTGAAGTTACCCAGGTAAGCCAAAATCCTGATTCACAGTACAGGCCTCAAGTTTGCGACCACTCACTTGCCGTCTTCAAACCCACTTTGGTGCGTCAAGATGACGAAAAATGGTAAGACAGAGTCAGTTTGCCATTGAATGGGGTCTGTTTGCGATAACATGCTGATTAACTGTCAACAGATATCAAGCGACAAAAACTGGCAAATCCCTTGCCATCTACATATACAGAAATTCAAATTAAACATTCATCCATCCATTTTTTCTGCTTATCTGGGGCCGGGTCCTTGAGGGGATAAAGAACTGGTCCAGTATTCCGCGACCAGGATGAAAACTGCTTTGTTCCTCCTGCATCCGAGGTTCGACTAACGGACGAATTCTTCTTTTCAGTACCCTGGCATAGTCCTTCTTTCCATAAAAACTATAAACAGAATTGATGGCAAAGGGCAGCCCTGGCGGAGTCCAACACCCACCGGGAACGAGTCAGACTTATTGCTCTTGCAACGGTTGTATAGGGACCGAATGGCTCATAGCAACGGGCCAGACACCCCATACTCCCAAAGCAACTTCCACAGGATACTCCGAGGGATATGGTTGAATGCCTTCTCCAAGTCCACAAAACACATGTAGACTGGTTGGGCAAACTCCCACGCACCCTTAAATATCCTTGAGAGGATAAAGAGCTGGTCTAGTGTCCAGCAACCAGGACAAAAACCGCTTCAAAAACCTGCATCCGAGGTTCGACTAATGGACAAAATTTTCCTTTCCAGTAACCTGGCATAGACCTTCCCAGGGAGGCTGAGGAGTGTGATCCCCCTGTAACTGGAGCACACCCTCTGATCCCCCTTCTTAAAGATGGGAACCACTACCCCAGTCTGCCAATCCAGAAGCACCGCCCCAGATCTCCACACGACATTGTAGAGGCGTGTCAACCAGGATAGCCTAGGATAACATCCAGAGCCTTTCGGAACTCAGGGAAAACCTCATCCACCCCAGGGCCCTGGCCACCAAGGAGTTTTTTAACTACCTCAGTGACCTTGACCCTAGTGATGCGCGAGTTGTCCTCCTCATCCCCAGACTCTGCCTCCTCTTCAGAAGACGTGTCAGTGGGATAAAGGGGGTCCTCAAAGTATTCCTTCCACCGCTCGACTATATCCTCAGTTGAGGTCAGCAGCGCCCCACCCCCACTATACACCGTGTGAGCAGAGCACTGCTTTCCCCTCCTGACTCGCCTCATAGTTTGCCAGAAACGCTTTGAGGTAGTCTGAAAGTCTTTTTCGATTGCCTCAACGAACTCCTCCCACACCCGAGTTTTTGCTTCAGCTACCACCCGAGCCGCGTTCTTCTTGGCTTGCCGGTACCCATTAGCTGCCTCCAGAGTCCCACAGGCCAACCAAGCCTGATAGGACTCTTTCTTCAGCTTGATGTCTCCCTTCACCTCCGGTGTCCACCATCTGGATCAGGGATTACCACCACGACAGGCACCAACCACCTTGCAGCCGCAGCTCCTTGCAGTAGCCTCAGCAATGGAGCTGCAGAACATGGTCTATTCAGACTTATTGTCCCCGGCCTTCGTCGGAATGCTGTCGAAGTTCTGCCAGAGGTGGGAGTTGAAGATCTCACGGACCGGGGCCTCTGCTAGGCGTTCCCAGCGCACCCTCACTATACGTTTAGGTGCGCCAGGTCTGTCCAGCATGCTCCCCTGCCACCTGATCCATCTCACCACCAGGTGGTGATCAGTTGACAGCTCAGCTCCTCTCTTCACCCGAGTGTCCAGAACATACGGCCACAGATCTGATAATACGATTACAAAATTGATCATCAACCTGCGGCCTAGGGTGTCCTGGTGCCATGTGCACTTATGGACACCCTTATGTTCAAACATGGTGTTCGTTATGGACAAACTGTGAATCTCAGAATTTCAGATTTGAAACAGAAATTCAGAAATTCCTCCACAGAATGGTGGGACGCAACATTGCTTTTATACAGGAGTATAACCAGAATACAATCAGCTGCCACCCAGCTGAGTCGAGTCCATTATTGCAAAGAGATGCGTCACAGACGGATTGCACTCACTGGCACAGACTGACTCAGATTGATTGCAACTTGTTGGCAATATCTCTGCCTTTATAAATTACACAGCTGTTATTTGCAAAAATAAATCCCTCTGAGAGGGATTGCAGTCAATCCAAGTCGACCTCAATCTTTGGTCCCTGCAACTACTTGCAGTCCTCTTTGACAGTCAAAAAAAAAGAAAAAAAAAACATCACCAAGCAGCCACAGATTTTTTCAAGTAGCCATAAGTCCACTTGTCATTTTGCAAAGCATTATGATTGTTAAGTGAACACTTATAGTGTGGTTATACTATAAGTGACACATGTATGATAAAATATCAGTAAAAGTACTAAAGTCCTAAAACGTGACCAGATTAGTTCACACTCAAAAAAAGGATTCTTCGCCCTCATAAACATGATAAAATAATTTTTAGTAAAATGCAATTGAAATATATAAAATCAAAGGTTTATTTACTCAAATAATTAACAATTAAGGAAAATATACTTGGTATAAACTGAATGTATAACAATCAAGTAAATTTCATTTGACCAGATTCCATTAAATTTAACGTTTTACATTGTACTTATGTAAAAAAAATTACATGGAAAATTTACATTTATTCAAATTACTTAAAGTCAGCATTTTGGACATAAATATTTTTTGAGTGCATGCTATCTGTAGGGAAATCTTCAGCTTGACTAGGTGTCATGTGACAGTGACTGAAATACTGGCGTTATCTTAGAACGGTGGAAATTTACAAAGCAGCCACTAGAAAAAAAGATTCCCATTCAAGCGTTCGTGGAAATGCTCGTGAAGTGGCTCATCCTGCTTTCTTTACTATAATTTCTATCTGTTTGAATGCAAATTCAATGAAATATGAATGATACTGCTACAGAAAAAAACACACCATAATACTGTAGCCATTACATGTCAATATTATGCTATAATTTTGGCTTTTATGCTATAATTTTTTGACTTAAGACTTTTCTTTCTTCTTCTTTCCTCTTTTGTGTTTCCTCTTACAGTTAAGTTGTAAAGGAATGGAGTCTCTCAGGCATAGTGCTATACTTGAAAGATAACAATCCTTTTTTTTTTTTTTTTTAAAATGAAAAAAAAATATAATTTTTAATTTA
>VUQS01013221.1:3444-29864 GCA_015108495.1 Heterochromis multidens
GGGGGGGCGGGGATATTGGGTGGAGGAGATTTTGCTTTCCACATGTCATCGTGACCAAAACCAACAAATTGAGGGTCTGCAGCTGGGGCAAGTGAAGTGAGACCCTGACCTGCCACCAAACACACATTGATAAGAAGACTGCACACAAAAAGAAAACACACACACACTCTTTTTCTCCCTTCCTCTCACCTGCTGAGTTGGGAGCTGCTCCAAATTAAACAAATTATTTCAGGCCTCTCTCCCTTTCATTCAGCAGACCAACGGTTCACCAACAAACGGTGATCCCACATGAGGACAGCGGCTAATAGGGTTGTGTCTCTGTGTGTGTGTGTTTGTGTGTGTGTGAGTGAATAAGTGGCTGAGCTGCGGTTGTGCCTGCATATATGTGCACCAAGCTGAAGAAGGTCTGTCTTTCATTAATTAACACTTTCCTGATAGAACAAACTAGCGATCTTTGCATTTGAGAGGGAGCGAAATATTTGTCGGGCTGACAAAATATGCCTTAGAGCGGATACGTTTAATCAAGACATGGAGCTTCTCTTTTTTATATCATATTCACTGGTTTGGCTCTTAAAAAATGACAGTAAATTCTGTATTTGTGTGCATATGAAGAAGTGTACAAGCAGCACATGAGCATTCAGATTTCATAGTAAAACTTACAGTAATGGCTTAAAGTGAACATACATTGGTTTTCTATAAATAATTAATAGACCAGTGTGCCACTGAATCAATGCAAAGCGCTACTTTAGTATGATACCTTCTCAATATTTTATCCTCTTCTCAAGATTATCCTCTTCAGTCAACAACTCTTTGTTCAACAGTAAAGCAGAGAGACTAACAACATGAGTGATATTTAAAGATTCAAGTGAATGGCTTGCAACAGAAATGTCTTTCTCGGCTTTTGGATTATTATTCTGGAGTACATAAAGGATATTTTACCTTAATTTCAGGAGTAGATAAACTACAGATGGAATTAGCTTTGGTATTCTGCTTTTTCTGTTGTTTACTCATACGTTTACACATTCATGTTAATTAATTGCCACTTTCAGGGCTCAAAATGGGCCTTTGGGTTGAGGTGAGTATGTACATAAGCACAGTTGGTCCACATATAATTCAAGCAATGGGTCTGTGTTACCTTACTTAAGGGAAGTCTATGGATTTCCTGTCATTCCTGGCAATTTAGTAATAAAAATAAATATTTGAGTAAATTAAACCTCACCTAGGTTAAAAATATTTTTATTACAATTCTGGTGATTTTCCTTTGTTGGAAAACCAAAACCTCTTTGATGGGTGCCAAAAAAACATGTCTTCATGATATGGTTTAATTTGTCTTTTAAACAGACTTTTTAACATAACCTACTAATGACTCGTTTACATGGAGTGATTTAGTGGATATTTTTATTCTAGAATGAAAAAAAGGACACGAATAATTAAGAATGTGACGTTTTAGCTTTAAGTCAGAAACAGCTACATGTTTAGCAATAATAGCTAGCTACAAAAAAACCTAATTTTTGCCGTTTTGACTGAGAAGTGTCTCCAACTAATAGACCTCATGATTTGTAGGGTTAAGTCCAGTTGAAGGTTTAAGTAAGTAGTTTTTTTCTCCTTTATTTTAAAGCATTAGTTTAAAGTTTTTAACCATAAATACTAAGCTAACAACAGCTTTAGCTTCAAATTTTGCTTTCATACACATATAGAAAAACATATTTAAAGAAAGTAATACGTTTTTATGTTATTGCTGCTTTTTTTTAAAAAAATCACTCAACAGGTTTTAACTTTAAAAACAAAGAAAAGTAGCTTTAGCTTCAACTGTTCTTTGCATTCACACATAAAGGACAACGAATTTAGTCAAATAATTAAAGGTTTTCACAAATATTTGATTTGTATCTATTTAAAATGTACATACTTGAAAGTTACATATAAAATTTAAATATTTAGAAAATTATATATGTATACTTTTATGTATGTAATTTTATATATTTTATGTGTGTGTATGTCAGACGAGGTGGGATTTTAGCAGACGTTTTGAGTCCGGATGCTCAAACATTATTACCAACAGATCCACGTAGCTAACTAAACTCTGGAAAGCACCATGAAAACTCGACACTTATGATAGAGGCAAAGAAAAAAAAAAACTGCATAAACAACACCGATTACCACTTCAACAACAACTTTTTGTGTTCACTTTCAAGCACTGCTTTGGCCGCTGTTACTGACATTCAGCTGCTCCGTTGAACCTGTCAACTTTAACTCCACTTGTTCTTTCTTATGGCTGTTTGTGCCCTGCATCCTCCTCTTCCTCCTCCTCCTCCTCTCCCATCTCCCCCAGCTGTCTGCGTGCGACTCTGGCTGCAGCCCCAGCACCACTGGAGGGGCCGTGTGAACCGTCCAGTCCGGTCACCTCGCATCAGTGTCGGGCTGGAATGCGCCGTGGCCTTGGCCCTGGCTGGGGACACCACTCTGGGGGCTTGAAGGGAGGGGGGTAGCGGTGTGTTGCTGGTGGTTGCCGGCTGAGCAGGTGCTCGCTTAGGGAGTGGGGGGAAAATAATGTTGATGTCACGTCCCCGCCACCCATTGTGGTTGGGAGGACATGGACACCGAGGGACAGAGAGAGCCCGTGGGTGTGCCTCTCTAGAGGTCACTGTGCCAGATCAGAATCACACTGAGCTTTTACTTATTAAGTGGCTTTCTGTGCACCCCGTGGTTAGCCAGCGCTACACGACAACCAAGCCTCTTCCCTTGCACAAAAAGACTCCGGTAAAGAGATACCGGCTCGCTATTGAGACAGCCACTCTGCCGTTGTGTTTGCCCCTGCTACTACCAGCCACTGTGAACAAATATGGCACATGATACTGGAGGTGTAGCATTCCTTCCCCCTTCCCTTATCCTCTCCTTGTTGAAAGAAGTCCTTTACACACCAAACAGAGCATCGCAGACTCTCTGATCAGCAATTATGCACTTTAGAGGTATTAAATACTGCTGAGAGGGGAAAAAGGGGGCCTCCAGGGACCACCAGCAGTCTGTAAATACACTTCTCTCTCCAAAGTAAAAGGAAGGGACCTGCCATTTGTAGACATTATTCATGCATTAAATGTAACGCCAGGGTAAAACAATTATGTCGCATATATTTCATCTTTATTTACTTCGTACTGTCACTGTCTGCACAGCAGCGTGTGCGCACAGAGGATGACAACTGTTCCGAGTTATTTGCCGTGTGTGTGTTCACTCATTTGTGTTTTCCTGCTCTGTATCTATATTAATCATCAGCACAGGTCAGAGATCGCCCGGTTCTAAGTGGTGAACTGGCACAAAAGATTATCATCAATTAATATGCCATAATAACTGGGTTCACTTTCATGGCTGCTGTATGCATTTGTCTTTTAAAGTGATCTGGTTTGGCAATCTAGCCGCCTCTTCTTTAATATATGCAAATGTGAGTAAAAACACTTTGGATTGTCTCTGAGGAATAAGAATCCATATCGGGATTCATACCGGCAGCGTATTCCATTTTTGGCGTCGAGAAAAGTTCTCCAGCAGCCAGTGTGTCTCACCGACTTCACATGTATTCTTTTCATATTGTTTCCCCAAAGTTGTCTCTGTGAGTGGAGCCTGCTGGGTAGCCAGAGAGACCATTATTCAAACCGGGGTCTTGACACCAGTTTATGGCTGAATTGTATTAACTTGCGTGTAACTTCAGCAGTGGGAAGGAATTGTTCAGATTCACCCCCCCCCCAAACTCAGAAGGGCCTCGTGCCAGTGTTGGCTATTCACAACGTCCTTTGATATGTTTTTCCATGTAACCTAATTCATCCACTGAACTACACTGCACGGAAACAAAATAAAAAATAGCAAAAAACCGGAAGGACACTTGGAGAGTGCATCCTCTGCCAAGGCTACTGCCCTAACTTTCACTTCTAAAGACCACGATCCAGATCTGCACCAAATTTTAACCCACTCTAGCTTCTGCAGAACAGACTCTCGCCTTGGTGGAGGAAAAATAAGTCAGAGAAATAGCAGTGTCAGTTCGTATGCATAAGCAGCAAGGCCAACACTTGCATATCATTGGACCTCTGTTAAAATGTGTGCTTCACTGCTGCAACTTACTGGTGGAAATGCCATATTGGATGAATATTCCATTAAGTAAAGCCATGCAACGATTATCAGGGGCACTTCAGATAGTCAGAAGGATTTCAAGAGTATTCAAGCTCTTTATTGGAGTAAATAAAGTACTTTCTACCACTGTTTTACATCAGCTTTAGGTGTTTGAGCAATGTGAATTTAGCACAGCATGTTCTTGGCTTGGTTATCCAGTTAACATAAGCTAGCTTCAGTAAGCCTTAAATCAATCCAGGCTTTCCAATTCAAAGAACATACTGGAATCTGCAAAATCAGCTAAAATCTAAGGAAATGGTTACACTAAATGAATTTAAGGTGATTTTAAATGACTTTGATGCAGTTACTTCAGGCTGCAAAGGTTTTGCCTGAATATTATTGCCCTTGTTTCTGGCATAAGGCAATGACTTCTCTTGATGTTTCTGAAGTTTATAAATTTAGCTTGTTTTTGTATTTTATTTTTTGTCACCTGTATTTTAGTGTAATTAATTTGTGTATTTTTTCTGTGTGTATTTCTCTGTGTGTGTTACTAGTTTATGCAGCTCTGTTGATTGTACTGCTGTCTTTGTTGGCCGGGACACTCTTGTAAAATCTGACTCATATTTTCCTGGTTAAATAAAGGTTAAACACAAGCGATAAGCGTGTTCGTGAGCAGTGTAAAGGGGCGTCCACACAGGAAGTGATTTGCAGTGACATGGCGACCAGAGACCATAGAAGGCCAATGACATTCAGCAACTTCAAGCAATAATAACTGGCAATGCAAAGTCTAAAGCGACTACCAATGACAGCAAAAAGTGACAGGTTGGTAAATACAGTGAGGGTTGCCTAGGCAACCAGAGCCTGGATTGTCCGCTAACAACCAACCGTCAGCGATAAAGCGATGTGTGACAAGCAAGTTCTGTATTGTGTATTGTGGACACCTCTGTAGCACTAAATGAGCAACCACAAACAAAAAGGTTTACAGCTGCTTATTTCTTAACAGAAGAACAAATCCTAAGCAAATATGGCCTTTTTAGAACTATAATCCAGGCTAAAAGCACCACACCTGCTACAGTCAAATTAAGGAAGGCTTATAAATCCCACAGCCCCATCTTTAAGGTCTGAATATATCTGAATTTGTATGATGTGTGAAGCAGTTTAAGCCATATTCTTCCATTTCAGACCTCTAAAACTATTGCCTATCAATCAACCAATCAAATCTTTATTTAGAACATATAAGTAACACGTGTTAATACACATAAAAAACAAATGAACATGAATTCAGTGAAAGCCATCATATTCACTTGAAAAAAAAAACAAAAAAACATTTCCTGTAGGAGGAAGCAAACGCTTATTAATTCCTACCCCTATCTAATAACCTATTTTTTTTTTTTTAAAAACACCTCTAAATCATTCATTTTCTATTAGTGTAAAGAAGTTAAGGCACATTATGAAAATAATCAAAAATAATTTTTGATTATTTTGAGCCAGTCTGACAAAGAAACACTGCTGTAGTTAGTCAAAGAAACCCATCAGCACAGCACCTTTGAGCTTTACTACACTCTAAGAAATAAACGTGTAAAGTTTCAGAAAAATACCAGCAGAAATTTTCTGTTAATTCACAAAGAGTCCTTCCTTAAACTGAGGACCCACCGTTAAAAAATAGCTAATTCTCTTTTATTTGTTACTTACTTACTTAGGTGTAGTATGGCAGGTCATAGGTAATGTCTTTGTCAGTCAGAAGGCTGTAAAGCTGACAAGGATTTAGTCCTCTGTCTCTGATGAAATTAACAGCTGGGACTCTCATTCTTAAGGACCTGCAACACAAAACAACTACTGCAAAATGCAGTGAAAAGTGCAGAATTTATTTTTTCCTTTCTTACTCTCTGCAAAGCCATCCACTGTGGGTCAGATTGGACCCGTCGGTCGGCTGGGCTCTGGGCTGCACTTTTAGGTGGTTCTAAAGTCTCACTGTGCACTGATTAACACAGGATCTTCTATGAGTGGTGAAACCATTTTTCCAGAGTAATCACTGGTCAGTAGGGAGCCCTTTTGTACATAATGATTTGCTATACTGAACGGCACTTGCTAAAGCAGGTTAGGCTCAAAAAGGGTCACTGAAAAAGGCCCCTAGTTTCAGCGGATTTCAGTTTAGACTTCCTCTCTTCACTTGTCAATACCACCTGCTCCAAAGTATATAATAAACTCTGTCCTAGATTAAGAAACCATAGTTGTTGAGCAGCAAGGCCTCTCCAAAGTGAACTTAAGTGAAGTTAGTGCGCTCCAGCTGCAAGTTGCAGAAGCACCCTGGGCGAGAGGGGCTTAAAGGACGGCGTGAGTGACGCAGCGCCAGAGACGATGAGGAGAGGGGAAGTGACAGCAGACAGTTGCTACACACAGTGTCAGGCTGGCAGTGTCACACCTGGCAGCTGTCAATCACCACGCTCCCGAACACCTCGCTCCCTGATATCGCCGGAGCCGCTGCCAAACATGCCTTGAGTGGTGTCATCCATCCACACGAGCACTGGCCGACTCTGACTGCACACATCCTGTCACTGCAAGTCAGAGAGCGGGAGAGAGAAAAGGGGAGAGACAGGGAGAGAGAGAAGAGAGGGGAGAGGGAGGGAAGCATCCATCTATTTACATATGGAAAGGTCACAAATAGCCTGCAGGCACTGTGCTAATTAGAGAATGTGGCAAAAAAAAAAACTCCAAAGATAAATTGAAAGACAAAAATGGAGAGTTATCTAAGTGCGGTGGCGTAATGAAAGTGAGGATAAGGTGAATGAAAGGAGAAAAGGAGCCGAACATTGCAAAAGAAAATTCTTTTCTTTAAGGTGGAAAGCAGGGGAGCCATTCGAATTTGCAGATCTGACATTGTCGGCACGCTCTCACGTCACACAACTCGTCGATACAGGTGGTGATCAGCGCTCCTGCACTCCCACCGGTGTAGCTTTAGCTGGACAGCTAGCGCAGGCCTCCACCAGCAGACGTTGACCATATGATGGTGTTCAGATGGCCGGGCGTGGGTGATCTCCCTTAGCCGGATAAACGAATCAACCTTTATAATTCATTGTGACAAGCTGACAGGGAAAATGAGTGTAAAATTTTATACTTACATGAATTTTTGTGTCAGATCACCGTCTGTGCACTTGTTTATCCACCCGGCCATTGCCGAGGGCTCCTTGCTCCACAGACTTTGTTTCCAGGCCTTCAGACACATCGCCCTTCGCCCTAGTGAATTTGCTGATTAATTTTGGATGCTCCCCTTAATTAACACCCCAAAGGAAAGCGTAGATTTCCTAACCCGCCTTTGCTGCAGAACAAACAAAAATGAGAGACTCTGAAGAAAGATGACCTCAGGGAGACAGACATGCTGATGTCCAAAATGACATTACAGGAGCAATGTGAAGGCCCCGTGATGCTGGGCCTAGACCTGGACCTGGGCGATGCCTCAGGAGCTCCTAGGCCTTTTAATCAGCGGCTGGAAATGAGCTCCCCATTAGTCTCATTTCATTTGCTTTAGCGTCGGCAGAGAAGCAGGCCTCACATGATGCCACCCGACGCTTGAAACATGCTGCACTTGTGCCAGTGCTGGTGCCGCCTCCGGCCCACGGTCATTAATTGGTGCCACTCTCTTACTTCCAGTGAAATTGGCAGATGACGGACAGGGGGCGAAATAAAAATTTGATTTCTTTTTCCTTTTTCCCCCTCTTCCCAACATCAGAGTGGATTTCACTAATTGGGTTGAATGGCGCCCATCGCGTCTTGTGACAGCCAAGCAGGATGCATGAGAAGCTGCGGGCAGCTTGGAGAGCTCTCACCCTGCCATGCCAGCTCAGAAGACATGCCGGCAGGAGGGGGAGGCGAAGTTGCAAAAGACACACTGAGACAAAAGAGCGCAGCTAGCGATTGCACGCTCACTTTACAGAGACCTTGAACAAACAAACTTGCACTTTGTCTCGCTGAGGGCGAGAGGATACGCACATCATTGCTCAACCAGAAGGTAGCAAATCAGCTCACGAAAACACAAGGGGTAAAGTCCTCGGAGACTTTCCCTGCCTCCGTGGCCCATGCGTAGTCGGTACATCAATTTCAGTGGGTAATAAAAAGGTTGTACTGAGCATAAATAGCAATGTAGAGGAGTAGGAATATGAAAAGAATACCAATGATGCCATCAATCAGCCACCACAGTGCATTCTTGGTGTGCAAAATTTCACATTTTAACATAAAAATCCTATTTTCCTCACATTTTTGTCATGTCATGTGGGTTTTTAATAGTACAGCAGCCATCTCTACTGCTGTATTATAATATAATATAACACAGGACTGGGATCACACCAATAGTGTCTAGACTTTACTCTCACAATGTCTCAAAACTTGTCACTGCAGTAAGCTGATGTACAGTTTACATAACTGCAGACTAACACAGTGTCCAATTAGGACCATTAAAAGCACATCCGATCCACCAGCCTCCAGTAAAACAGACATGGATGTTTGAGCAGGTCATCTCAGCTCCATGCTGGACAATTGTGTGCTTTGTTTTTGCTGAGATTCTGGGAGGGGAGGGGGGAAGCAGAATTCCTGTTACAAAAGGACAAGAAGTGCAGGTGTAATTGGGATATTTGGGAGTGTCCGGTTTCAGGGCCCATCAGAGCGGCGGTGAAATGAAGCCTGTAAGACTAGAGCATGGACTGGCAGGAGAGTCTGCCCTCTCACTCGCCTCTGCTCTCTTTCTGTCTCTCAGTTTGACTGCACTCTCTTTTCTCATATATACCTCTTCATGTCTTTAATTTGCTTATAAATCTGTACCATCCCGTCTGTTTGTAATTTTGCTTTTTTTTTTGGTGTTTCTTTATCATCGTCTGTCTCCTCCTTTCTACAGGACATGACACCACAACTCCCTGCAAGGCTAAGTTGCACCCCCCCCTCCTCCTGGGCAATGATAGCAGCTTGATCGGGCAGGTATAGGTAACAAATGAGATCAATTAACGTGTCCAAGAGGGGCACCTACCTGAGAGTCCGGTTGCACTAAACAATCTCCTCATCTTTTGTTTCTCTCTGCGGGATTCCATTTGCAACCTCATCACTTTCCCGGCCCGGACAACAGAGCCGATTGTTCCACCCACCCCTCTAATGGAGAAGGCCCAAGAAAGCCTGGCCTCTTCCCCCACAGCCGCCTATGTATCTTTACTCTCAGGACTCCAACTCGGGACAGGGGGCAACCTTGCCGAAATGAATCCTCGCCTGCCCCACCCTCCTCACCTTTCTCTCTGCGGCCCTCTCTCAGCTCGATTTGTAGCAAATTTGTTTCTCCAGCTCCCTTTAATTGAATGACTCTGGCACTAACAAGGAGCTGATTGAGCTCAATAGCAGCCCTGTTGAAAGCAGAAATGCTAGAGCAGAGGGCAACACTGCTTCCTCCCTTAAACACACCTTTTCTCTTAGATTACATACATCTCAGAGGGATATGAAGGCAATGTTTCAAACAGGAAATGAATCTTGTTTTTGGGCACTTGCAGGCACATCATACACAACAAATCAGAATGAAATGTCAAATTGATCAATCTTCCTGTTGATGTCATACTTAACCAGTGTTCCTTTGCTCTGCAAGCCTATCAGTTCCTGTCTGTGTACACCTTTCTGTCTCATCGGGGCTTTAACCATCATTTTTAGATGAAGCATTTCCCAACGCTCCACATCGCTTTCTAGACCTCGCAGCTGACAAACTGACAGTCGCAAATTTCATCTCTCCTAATATTACAAGCAGCTTGATGGAGCGATGGGATAACTGAGTGAAGGTCTGCAGAGAAAAATCACCAAGAGGAGAAGCAGAAATAGGGGCAATTATCATGAGTTAGAGAGACAGGGGGAGCTGGTGATGGCAACCATTGAACCCCTGAGCGTTCTTTTAAATCTGCTTGATGAATGTGATGTGTGCTCCTCATCTGCCCCCCCCTTCCTTCAGTCTGTCCACAGCAGTTAGACGAGATTGTTTACGATAACCTTGTAATCAACCTGGCCTGGCTGACAGTTTACCATTACCCCTGATAACAGCTCTGCTGCAATTTGGCCCCTGAAAGAAAATATATTTTTTTTACAAAACAGACACACACACACATGGAGCGACTACTCCAGCCCTTTCTGATGCCTTATTGATAGAGCGCTGGCCCTGTTATCTTTGTGCGTAATTTGTTTTCAAGAACTGTGATTTACATTTCAGTAGGATTACACCTTTTAATGCTACACACGAGCAAGAAGTGGGCAGCCGTTGAATACTCCACATCACCACCACAGGAGGAGGAGGAGGTGGGGGGAAGAGGGGAAGAGAGATGGAGGTTGGGGATGGGGTGGGTGGGGGGAGGGGGTGTTCAAACGATGCATTTCCAAGTCCTCAAGTGGAGAGGATTACAATTACAATTAAAAATCAAAAGGCCTGCGTGTCCATCAAACGACTGCCCATAACCCTTTGTGTACCTACTGCCAAATAATCACGGCTAGTGGAGGGTTGGCAGATGCAAAACGCTTCCCGAGCTTAATTGTGGTGTATTACGGGAGCTTGTTCATCAGGATATTATGCAATAAGTGTTATTTCAGGCAAGGATGCAGGTTCTAAATGGCATGCTAATGTGAGTCCCTTGGCAGCATGTTAAAGAAAATCCATGCATCACCATTAAAACAACAGCGGGGCCAATGGCAAAGTTCAATCATCTTGTTTTGGATATCGCCTTGATGTAGTACAACAAGTTCAGCTCAGCTCCAGCTGCCACAGAGGAAAGGTAGTGAACATTTTCAAACAGGTAGAAGCAACACACATAAATAATATTTATTTGTATGATGCTAAAAAACTAATTCATTAGCTTTAAAAACCTTCAAAATATGGTGCAAGATTGTATCACAACCATATTTAATTAAGTCTAGGACTTCCTTTGAATGTTGTTAAAATATTTTAATTGGCAAGGGTTGAATATTTATCATTCAGAGTGATAGTTTACTTTTAAATGATAACATCCAAAAGAGAGTAATTAAACTTTTTAATCACCTTAAATCCTTAAATCCAGACCTCCATTCCAAAGCACTCCAAATCCAAGAGATGAGACCAGAAAAGAGTGTCCTGTCAGTGTCAGTTGGTGCTGCGACTAACTTCCACAACAACACTGCTTTCCAAACACCAATCAGACTAAACCAAATTATAACACACAGCAAAGAAAGCTACCTGAAACACTGGAAAAAAACTAAAAATACAGACTCTGTAACCACAAATGGGCAAGTACTGCGAACCCAAGACATGAGACTAGAAAAGAGTGTCCTGTCAGTGTCAGCTGGTGGTGAGACTAACTGGCACAACAACACTGCTTTCCAAACACCAATCAGACTAAACCAAATTATAACACACAGCAAAGAAAGCTACCTGAAACACTGGAAAAAAAAAAAAAAACTAAAAATATAGACTCTGTAACCACAAATGGGCAAGTACTGCGAACCCAAGACATGAGACCAGAAAAGAGTGTCCTGTCAGTGTCAGCTGGTGCTGAGACTAACTGGCACAAAAACACTGCTTTCCAAACACCAATTAAAGTAAACCAAATTATAACACAATGTAAAGAGAGTTATCTGAAACACTGGAAAGAACTGACAGTATAGACTCTGTGATCACTAATGGGCAAGTACTGCAAACCCAAGAGATGAGACCAAATAAAGTGTGTCCTGTCAGTGTCAGTTGGTGCTGAGACACTGCTTTCCAAACACAAATCGAAGTAAACCAAATTATGAACACAATGCAAAAAAAGCTATCTAAAACACTGGAAAAAACTAAAAGTATACACTCAGTGACTACAAACTTTCAGTCAAACAAGGGAGACACAAATATCATGACGACTGACAGATGAGATGCATTTCCTTCTAAAAAGTAAGTCATTCACTGACAAGAGGAATGCTTAATTTAACCAATTCAGTTCTGTAATTTCATATTTCCATGAGTCAAACAACATCTCAAAATTAAAAATACTCCTAGTAGAAGGACATTTACTATATAAAATTATTTATTAAGCATATTAAGTAGATTGAATTCTTTTTTTTTAACTTTAGCTCCGGCCACACTGTTTTTTTAGAAAATATCATGCCAGCTGAATTGAATTGAAAGCGTACAGTGCATGTTAGTTAAAAATAGTAATCAAATATGGGCCTTTGCTCTCTATAAATATGACTTTCTAGCAGGAGTTGTTGTTGCCCTGCTTTTTACTTCAACCAACACACTGCGCAGTGCCAGCACGCCGCCCCCACCCCCTTTTACACGCATCCTAATCATGTGCATTATTTCAGTAATTCAGATCACAACATTTTACATAATTCTTTGTTTATTCATTTTCTCAGACAGTCAGTGAAATTATGTAAAACACGCTCTCAATGGCGCTCTGTGTGTGTAATAGAATGCAGATTTCATGTTATTCTAACACGTTTGCTTACTTGGAGGCAAAGTGTCCCATTTAAATGAGAATTACACTTAAATGTCACATGGGTTTATCTAAATTTATAAACAGTGCATTTATTATATTACATTGGGTGAATCCTAAACATGGATTGCGGGGAGCTTGGATGAAAGACGTGCTCCGAGGGTTATGACTTACTAATGCCTATTTAAATTGTAAACGCTTCCTTCCTTTCTGCATTATTTACTCGCCTTTTCTCTCTCCAAGACGACATGGCACCTGAAGAATTGCTCTTTGAATTTTCCCTCGCGAGGCTGCCATTGAGACCGAAAGAAACATCATTTGCTTTTGTCGAATTAATTCAATCATTAGCTGCCAGTTTGAAACCTGCAGCTCCATGAAAGGGCTGAGATAATACGGCTCCTGCCATTCACAGTAAGCCCGGTGTCTCCCGATAGCCGCGGCAATCTATTGCCTAATAATTTTCTGGCCAAATTATAACGCAGGAATCGTCATTCAGCGAGGTGAAATGTGTGAATGCAACAGTGAATGGTGAGAGGGAAGGAGACCCCTCGAATGTCTTTCTCAGAATGGCAGCAAAACAAGGAGATTATAGGGGGAGAGGGAAACTCGTTTACCTCATCAGTGGCCTTTGTACGCCTTGAGTCAGCTTTCTGAGGGGAAGGTGTTTGAACTCAATCATCGCTGGCTGTCCACGCTGGAACACAAAGTAGTCCCTAACTGAATGCTCCATTAAAATATATACATCCTATTGAAAAACAAAAGAGAGACAACAGCAAAAAATGAGGCAGATTTCCCCTTCGAGCTTTAAAAATTGAAGTACTTCACTTTTTTGCACTCTGTACACAAGCAAATAGCATTTCCCTGTCCCATGTACTTGTTTTCCATGCACACGTTGAGGATTGTTTCCATATGGGACAGCAATATAATAGCAATAGGGTACATTAGATCTCCTCCATACAGATGTTCCCACCTCAATTTCTGCAGCAGTTGGGTCCATCTGTGTTTACAGTAAGCTGCTTAGCACACGCCTGTGCGAGGGGAGGCATATCAAGCATATGGACATTTTACAAAAGGTTACCCTGCATAAATTAGGTTGAATGGCAATCTGTTGAGGAGAGGTGGCTTACTGTGGGAACTAGGTGGTTCGGGGTATAAATGGATAATAAAGGCATCTGCTTTTGTAGCCAGCACAAATTGAGAAATGAGATATGTGCAGTTTAGAAAGTGAGTGAAAGCTGAAAAAAATTAACCCCCAATTTGTGCATCTGGGAATGCTGCAATAACAGCAGATTATTTACTTATTTCATTTCCTTCAGTAGTCTAGATGGTAAGATTTTCACATTAAACCTAATGTTATTTAAACATTTAATTTAGTTTGGGCAGGTCTGAAGACATTTTTGTGCCTAATTTGAGCACTTTCTGTTCAGTACTTTTACACACATACCCGTGAAACCCCCCTTTTTTTTTAAGTATTACATGCTTGCTATCAAAGGTGACTCCCTTAAATACAACTACTTAATAAGTTTTGATTATTTTTCCTCCTGCAACATGCTGATATTTCATCAGAGAAATAAGGTGCTTTTTCTCCCAGTTCTGGAGGCAGCACTTTCACAGCAGGCAGAGCTATAGATTTTTATCACATCTTAGAGTGACATCTAGTGGTTGCTTCTCTCATGACGCCACAAAACAATAATGTCACCAAAATGCAACTTGGCTCTGTTAAAAGTGTTTGGTTTTTTTTCTTTCTACATTTTCAACTTAGCACCATATAATATAAAACATAGTAAATGTTTATGTTCCTTGAATTTGAGGACACAGATAATGTTTCAGTATGCCAACATTTTTCTTCTGCATATTCCCAAAACATGACAGATGGACTCAGAAGCATCTTCATCAACACTGACTTTCATGTTCACATGTGAACTAATTTTAAACCGGATTCGAGCTACTTACTTATCCATAGCTTACCGTTTTGAAACATTTGTTTACTACCTTTAGTTACTTATCTACCCAAATGTTAGCTCATGCTTACCAGCAGTGACAAGGACACTAAGTAAAAGCAAAACTAGACAAAAATCAGTCAGGAGGGATAAGGAGAGAGCAATGGTCTGTGGACACCACCTGCAAAACCATTGCCCTTTTTTGGGGGAGGTTGTGTTGTTGTTTCCTCTCCAGTGCACCTGTTGTCACTTTGATTTGCACCAAAGCTGCTGAAATGGATTCACAGTGGTTTCTGCCTTCAACCTGGAAACATTAATATCCCTGAAGTTTAACTGACTTTGTGTTATACTGTGATGATCAAGCGTTCCCTTCTTTTAATTAAGCAATTTATTAAACATTTATTCTTTATGTTTAGGGACAAGATTTAAGAGCTAAGCTGGATTATTAATATAATGTAAAGGGGACTAACAGTCTCTTCGTGAATGCTAAACAAAGTTTTGCCATTTTTGCCTTTAAACCTGCCATATTTTCTTTCATAGTTGGTGAAAACAACAATATGTAATAGAAGTGATTTTAATAAGAAATCTCAGCTGCATCAAAAAAAAATTCTCAGCAATAATTTTGGCGAGTCATGTCAACTCTTTATCCTTTACAGCTAACATTTTCATTTTCTTTTATTCATAGGTTTGCAAATAACTTCAAGCACTAATTCTTTCCTGACTCGTAAATAACAGTTTTGGCTGTTAGTTAATTACTAAAAGTATGTTTTGTGAGGTTCAACACCATACAGCAATATGCATGGACAATGATTTTTGCAGCAACATATCTGCAATTATTTTGTACATACTCTACATTTGCGCTGTGCTGCCTGAGATTACACAAACCTCAGAGGCCAGAAAGACTTTGAGAAGACATTTGCTTTGGAACGTTTTGTAATTGTTCTTTTTTCTGTCTTGCTTTCTTTTGTTTGGGGTGCATAGCCCGAGCAAATCTCCTTAAAACAGAGTTTTCTCGTGTCACAGAACAGCAGCATGTTGAACCTGACATGGTTGCACCTATTGCTTGCTTCCCCTCAGTTCCTGTCACACCTAAACACTGTCAGGTAAAACAGAAATAACCTTTAAAATAACCCATAACTGCAGCTCCATGTCAAACGCTCCTTCAAACATACACCTCCGCCTCTAATCTGCCTCTGTTTGCTCTCATCTCTGAGTTACCTTCATCACTGTGTGGGTGGTTAAGATTGATTAACAATAACAGCAGCTGACTAGGCAGGAATAATTCACCAAAAACAAAGCGTCTGTGAATCAAGAAGGTCTCGCAATGAGAGCGATGGAAGGAGGAGGAACCGCCGCTTCCTACATGTGATCTGATGTCGGCTAATTGAAGCTTTGTCACGCAGATAGGGGGTGGGGGAGGTTCAAAGGCGGACCGCAGTCCGGCAACAACACTCGGTTTATTTTGGTTGGCTCACCACCTTTGATGTGAGCTACTTCTTCTGCACATGCAGCTTTGATACGAGAGGTCACCGCCGCTGGTCAAGGGGGCTTACCGGACACAACAGGCCCTCTGGGAAAAGGAGCGGCCAGGTCACGACAGAGAAAACAAAAACTGAGAAGAAGAGTGCTCGAGTGGTCAGGATTCATATTCATGCAAGGATCACACATGCATAGACGCCACAGAAAGGGCTTTCAGGGTAATTAACCTCATCCTATGGTGGCCATGCTAGATGTGTCGGCCAAAACAACTTCACGAGAAGGGCAGATTTGTTCAACTTGTAATTGTTTTTATACTCTCCTTTTCAAGAACACTTCCTCCATCACACACAGAAACCTGAAAGTAAGGTATGACTCTCAGAACTACTGTCAACGAAAAGGCCTCGCTGGACAAGGAAGCTCTGACTGATTGTGCATATCAAGCACCATTTCTAATCAGCTTCTACAAGTCATACAAGCTAGCAAATCATACAAGTCATACAAGCTGGCATGTAGCATATAAGAATTAAAGTCAGTGCTAGAAATCCTAGTTGCTTGAGGGTGCTGGCTGTTGCTAGGTGAAATTAGTCACAAAGAGGGTGCTGTACCAAAAATCTCCTTGCAATCACTTTGTTCGTTAGCAGATTGCTGCGGTCGCTCGTAGTTTGCATGGAAGACACCGACTTGTCTGGAAACACTTGCCATTTACTCTCTGAGCTACAGTGAAACGGAGAAAGTTGCACCCAAACCATTCAAAAGGTGCAACTTTTACTTTGAAGGCGAATACTCTCCGTTTCCAGGTTTGCATCGCACTTTTCACAGGTTCACTATCGCTTGGCGAGTAGTTTACAGGTGTTTGCAGACAAGGTGGCGTATTCCACAGAAGCTGCTGGCAACCAAAGCAATCGCAAGGAATTTGAAGCAGCACTAGTGACTGCTAGCAAACTCCAGCAACCACTCACCAATTGGTCACAGAATACACCAGTCAGTGCCAGGGGGTCACTGACCAGTCTCTAGGCCTGTGTGACTGAAGCCTTAGACACTTTCTTTTGTGAATGGATCAACCATGATGGCACATAAGCCATCTTTCACTGATTTTTCCAATCTCTCTGGCTTTTGACCCTTGTTGCTCCTGCTCCACTGCCACCAATTGCATAATAATAACATTTGTAAGGACTATAGTCCAATTTTTCTAGGCTGTTATATTTGTAAATTACCATGACTGAAAGTCCTTATACATTTCAATACTACATTCTCACAGCATTATAGTTTATTTCACAGAGTGTAACAAATGGCGGTAAAAAGTAATCATGAGTCTTTATTTTGAGGGCTGCAGCTCCAATGCCGTTGCTTTCACCATGAAAGATAGTCTACCTATTCACTTACACATGGACCCTTCCTAAGACATTCACAGGTGAACTGTATTGACCCGAGCTGAATGATGCCAGAGAAAGCTTGTGAAGGGAAGAGATAATGCCATAGGAAGACAGATGTTCCTACTGTTACAATTTCCTCTTTTCAGCTTCCATAATTATGTCTTTTCCAGACCTTTGTGTTTATAACCAGTGACACCCAGTCAAATGCTTCCTTTATATTTGTAGCAGAGTGGTAACAGCCCTTAACTTACTTTTCCAATGCCTTTTCATGGCCAATTCTTTTGTTCTTAAAGATAAAAAAGAAAAGAGTGTACATGCACTGGGAGGGAGACACTCTGAATAATGTGCTGATCAATAAAGACCATCTAGCAGGGAGATAATGTTGTGAAATTTAGAGTGCAGGTTGTAGAAGTGTCATCAATAGTGCTCACAGTGAGAGGGTTCATGCTGTAGGTCATCTTCTGCTACAGCTGATCTGACCATACAAAGAGAAACGGTGAGGTTATGTCACAGCTCCACTACAAATTCTCTTTGATGAGGTTCAAAAGCTTGGTCAAGGGAAAAAGGCCATTTCTTTAGGTACAGTACCAGTTTTGACTTTTTTCCTTCAGAGCTGTTTTAATTCTTTGCAGCACAGATTCAACAAGGTGCTGGAAACATTCCTCAGAGATTCCTCAGAGATCACACAGTTGCTGCAGATTTGTCAGCTGCACATCCATGATGAGAATCTCCTGTTCCACCACATCCCAAAGGTGCTCTATTGGACTGATCTGATCTGATCTGATCTGGTGACTGTGGAGGTCATTTGAGTACAGTGAACTCACTGTCATGTTCAAGAAACCAGTTTGAGATGATTTGAGCTTTGTAACATGGTGTGTTATCCTGCTGGAAGCAGCCATCAGAAGATGGTACAGTGTGGTCATAAAGGGATGGACATGGTTGGCAACAATACTCAGGTAGGCTGTGGTGTTTAAATGATGCTTAGTTGGTACTAAAGGGCCCAAAGTGTGCCAAGAAAATATCCCCCACACCATTACACCACCACCACCAGCCTGAACTGTTGATACAAGGCAGGAAGGATCCATGCTTTCATGTTGTTAAAACCAAATTCTGACTCTACCATCTGAATGTTGCAGCAGAAATCAAGACTCATCAGACCAGACAACGTTTTTCCAATTTTCTGTTGTCCAATTTTGGTGATCCTGTGTAAATTGTAGTCTCAGCTTCCTGTTCTTAGCTAACAGGAGTGGCACCCAGTCTGGTCTTCTGCTGCTGTCGAGATGCTCTTCTGCATACCTTGGCTGTATTTGAGTTACCATTGCCTTCCTATCAGCTCGAAGCAGTCTGACCATTCTCCTCTGACATCTGGCATTAACAAGGCATTTTCTCCCAGAGAACTGCTGCTCACTGGATATTTTCTCTCTTTCAGACTATTCTCTGTAAACCCTAGAGATGGTTTTGTGGGAAAATCCCATCAGTCTCCGACCAGCTTGTCTGGCACCAACAATCACACCATGTTCACAGTCACTTAAATCATCTTTCTTCCCCATTCTGATGCTCGGTTTCACCTTCAGCAGGATGTCTTGATCATGTCTACATGCCTAAAGGCATTTAGTTGCGGACATGTGATTGGCTGATTAGATATTTGTTTTAGCAAGTAACTGAACAAGTGTACCTAATAAAGTGGCCAGTGAGTGTATACGAAATGCTGAAATCTGAGATCGTCAAAACTGTTTATATTTTACTAGACAACACCAGACTACAATCAAAATCTTGCAGATTGTATCACTTTTAATTAGATAAATATGTTGGATGTGACTTTGTTCTGATTACCTTTAGTCTTCTTTTGTTAAAACAAAACAGGGGTTCTATAGAGAAGCTTGTTTACATTTCTAAATATAGTTAAGATCAAAACTTGGGCATTACACCAGAAATACTACCAGATATTTTTAGAAACACAGCCACCCTTGCTCAATCATATCAAATTGTCCTGTTCATACAGAAAACAATACAGCTGTTGTATGTGATGGATGCACAGTTGCACCACTGCTTCTTATTTGTTTGGTTCACTGCCTTTCAGCTAGTGTGCTTAGGGCTTATTTACACTAAAAATAAGTGCAAAAGTATTAAACATGAGCAACTACAGCCATCAAATATACTGAAAGTCAAGGCCGGTTAAGTTTTTCATTGCCAAATGACCTCTAAGAAGTGCAGCGTGCCAAAAATGGAACCCAAACGATAAATTTTTATAACCAAAAGACTTTCTTTAAATCTAAAAATCAAATCTCAGTCTGCAGGCCTCATGGAGTGTCTGCTGAGGGCAAGGTGAGTGCGGAGGATATCAGCGTCATCGCCCGCTCTTCTCACTCTCACCATGATGAGCTGTGCTGCCGAGTGTGTTGTTGCCTAATTCCCTCTAACTACAGCCCTGTGTAATCACATACCCCAATTAACCACCTCGGCTCCCCGTTTCCTGCGACGCGCACGCCACCCTGTCTTTTCGCCACACCGCGTAATTAGCTTTCATCTGGAAATGAAAAGAAAGGAGCAGCTCAGCAATTGTGCAGCCACTCTCTCTTTCTCCCCCGTCTCTACCCATTTCTCTAGCACTCTACTTCTCATATCATAATGGCACCGCAATTTCAATCAGATGGATTTTTATCGCTGACACTAAGAAAAATTGGCTCTCATCCTAGTCCCTCCTTTCACCACCCCCCCCCCAAACAAGCAGCCCGCCTCGTTTGATAGCTTATGCTTGTGAGACAGCCATCAAGGAGAGTCCTTGTTGTGACTGGGAGGTCTTAGTTTGATATTTACAAAGGATTTAATTCCCTTTTGTGGATGTGTGTGTGGCATTATGGAAGGATCAGGTTTTGCATGCTCTAACAAGGTGTAGTACAAATTAATTCCAGTCCACATAAATGTGAGAAAGGATGAAACAAATACATTGGAGATTTTTGGTTTTAATCATTTTGTTGGAAAAGATTCCCTCTATAATCTTCAGGTACATTATCAAGAAATGAAAGCATTAATGCTTGCTTTCATTGAACAGGTTAAGAAGGCAAGGGCCAACTATTTCTCTGCTCTAATTCACGCTAATAAGCACAGCCCCAGAGCCTTTTTTAACACAGTGGACCATCTTTTAAATCCTGTAAGTTTTAATAAGATTATGGGGTTAAGTGAGGAATGCATTCACTTTCTAAACTTTTATGAGGATAAAATTAATGACATTAAATCCTAAAAAGTAGTTCCTGATTCTTTATTGATATCCCCTGCCCTAGCCATAACATTTTATCTTTTTTAGCGCAAGTCTCTATGGATGAGCTTTTTAGTACTGTGGCACAATTGAAACACTCACCAAGCTGCGTTAATATGAGGTATACCTCCAAAATTTCTCTGTGAAGGTTTGGATGTCACTCAGGGGCGTTTACAGGATTTTTTTAAATTGGGTAGCACGGGGGGTGACCGGGGGGGGGATCTGACTATTTAGTCAGAAATATTTAATAAGTAAATATAGTTCAAGCTCATTTGCAGCCCTGCATCCTATTGCAGATTTATTATGTGAAAAGCAAGGCTGCCGAAGAATTTATGCATAATTCTGTGATGGATAGTTGTTTTGCAAAGTGACTTTTTACTTAAGTAAAAGTTATAATCCTTTTTAAAGTAGCTTAATAGTTCACAGGTTGAATATTCAAATATATTTAAAGTGCCTAAAGTAAATGTACTCATGTGAAATGACACTTTTTAGAATCATACACATGATATTATTGGGCAATAATTATATATGTATTAATATGTCTACATCTTTAGTTTAAGGGTTTGAAAGAAGGCAACTGGACACAGACGTGGTGGCGTACGACACCAACTGTCAGCCACATACAATGCAGTCTTGAGATCCCTTCCCAGGCGCCTCAACCCCCATCCACATCTTGCTTCAGGTGACCTCAATAGGTCACATGATAGTTTGGGGCAAGGTCTCACAGCAGTTTCACCCGAAACCTGTGGTGGTAATGACCCACACCTTTTTTCACACCTGGACTCATGTGATGACTCACATGATCAATAGTGGCTTAACGACCACCACTCAAGAGACAAGCCCCACTAGGATTTAAATACCTGGGACTCTCCACCATTTGGTTTTAGAAATGAAGAAGCCTTTTGGATGAAAGGTGAAACGTCTTCAAACAACTTAAAGAAGTCCAGTTGCCTTCTTTCAAACCCTTAGACTACCATGTCCTGGATGACTGAGAACCTACACAGACATATGTCTACATCTTTAATGTTGCAGCTGTTGATGATTTTAATTACTTATATATTGCTCAGTAGCTTGATCTATAATGTAATAATTGCACTCAAAATATAAAGTGCATGGAAATACTTAAATGAAGTACAAGTACATAAAACCTGAGTAAAGTACTTGAGTAAACGGTCCTATGTGTGCTTTCATCAGTACTCTAGTCTGTGTGCAACCGCTCATCAAAAAAATCTGGCCTCGATCCTTCTGACTACAATAATTACAGAGCATTCTCAAAGTTACCTTTTATGGTGAAACTTTTGGAGAAGACTGTCTGTCTACAACTTCTTGAAGTGTTACAGCAAAACAGCATCTTTGAAAAACTTCAGTCAGGTGTAACACTTACATACTGTTCATATTTCATGCCTTCATAGCATGGTTCGGGCCAATGTTGACCTGGTTCAAGAATTCCTCCATAATAATTCTCTATACTAAATTACTAAACTACAGATCTGTTTAGAAAGTATAATAAATAGCCTATCTGACATTAAGAAATTGATAAATGATCTTTAATAAATGTTTTAGAGATCAGGGAGAGTGTATTTTTTAGGTTTTACAACACTCGTTTTTGGAGAAAAACATCTACTTTCACACAATATCATGTCCTGTTTTATCTAAGACATGAAAATATAACAGCCATAATCATTTAAATATATTTTATTGAAAGTAAAACTTGCAGAAACATTTGGTATTTATGATATAACCCAATATAACCATTACAACCGTCAAACACTGTCTTCACTGCTGTATCATCAAAAATCCTTAAACGTACCATATTAATTTAACGTTAATCAACACTTAGAAAACAACACATAAATTGCTTATTGCAAACTAGTCTTTGCTTTCAAAGCAGTGATAGGAAGCCTTGTATGTGTGGGACTTGCACATGTGTTTCCCACACTCACTGAAATCACAGCTCAGGTGCTTTTATAAACTTATCACCCCCCAGCCTATCGTATAATCTCTGTTTTAATCTCAGTTAGCTCAGAATTAATGAATTCCATTTAGTTTATTTTTTAGATTATTTTATATTGCAGGTGCTAACAGAATGTACTCACATTTATGTAATGCTTTTCTAATCTTACTCACCAAAAGAGCTTTTAACTACAAGTTACACTTTAACCATACTGTGGACTGTGGGAGAAGGCCAGGATAGTGCTGATACTGGTGAATGTTCTGTTTTTGTGCTACTTGACTTAGGTGCAGCATTTGATAAAGTAGACCATAAAATTTTGATCAAGAGGCTGCAGCACTTGATACATCTGGGACATCTCTGCAGTGGTTTAGGTCGTATCTGACCAACTGAAAATGTTTTGTTTCTATTGGTGATCACAACTCTCCTTACTCTGCATTGAACTGTGGAGTCCCCTCAGGGGTCCATACTGGGACCTATCCTTTTTTCATCATATACTATGCTACCTCTTGGCCACATTATAGAGAGAAATAGCATTTAGTTTCACTGCTATGCTAATGACACCCAGCTCTATCTCCCAGTAAAATCAACTTGTTCAACTAAGCTCACCAACCTTACAAACTGTCAAATTGATATTGAGAAATGGATGTGTCCAAATTATTTTGCACACATCCTAATTCAGACAAGAATGGGACAACATTCCTCTCCCAAAAGTCCAGCAGCCCTGTCCCACATTATTGGGATGCGTTGCTGCCATCAAATTCAAATTGAGCTAATACTTTTCTCAAAATGGTACTTTTTCTCAGTTTAAACATTTGATATGTTTTCTGTGATCTATTGTGAATAAAATATGGGTTTATGAGATTTGCAAATCATTTCATTCAGTTTTTAATTACATTTTACACAGTGTCCCAAGTTTTTTGGAACTGGGGTTGTAAATTTTGTATATATGTCTGGCCAAAAATATTAATGACATGCCAGTTCCAATGGAAACCACACTGTCAAATCTGACTTATACTTTGCAGCAGGATTATTAGTAGAAACATGAGTTCCTTTCAAGCTGTGTGGCACTGATTTGTATATAATATACATCTCAAATGTCAGTCAATTATGCAACTCCTGCATAGCAATTAACACTACAAACCCAAACTAAGACTCATTTTCCCTCAAAGATATCACTGGGAATATATGAAACACAGGAAATCTCGCCTTTTCTGTGGCGAAAAAAAAGAGTTAATTATTTACTTGTTTAGATACTGCTTTAACGATTTCAGACCAGATTTGTTGTTGTGTCACATTAGCCTTCACTCCAACACACCCAGCAAACACAGTTGGAACAGTCTGTCTTTAGGCACAAAAATATCAAAAAAACTGGCTGTGGTTATGAGGTGGATGACCAGAGAGGATGTTTCCATGTTCAGCAGAGGTGGAATCAAACCATCTCTTACAAACCTGGAAGTGTTGCTCCTCATATTATAGTGAAAAAACCTAATACAACATTTTACTGAAAACTTGTTAAGTTATGAAATGGTTGTGATTAACCAGCCAACGCTGTATGGCTGTGATAAAGGGACAAAGACTTTTTTTAATTGAACATGTGTTTGATGATAAGAGGGTGGCACAGTGATGCAGTGGCTGTAGGTGTAGGTGTGAATGGTTGTCTGTCTCTGTAACAGCCCTGTGATAGACTGGTAATCTGTCCAGGTTGTACCTCACCTCTTACCCTATGATTGGGATAGGCCCCAGCGCCCCCGTGACCCTGAACTGAAAAAGCAGAAGAAGATGGCTGGATGGAAAAATCATTTTTTTATACAGTTTTTATGTAAATGATATTCTTGTTTCATCATGCATTGCATGTAAATTTGATTTGTACAGTATTCTTGAGTAAAACTGAGCCTGACAATATCAATCTGTGCTTTTGATAGACATCTGGGCAAACAGATGGTAACATTGCACTTTTTATTAAGTATGATCATTTGTCATGAACAGCCATTCAAATAACAGTCACTCAACAGGAAAATATTTGCTGGGACACAACTGTGGTCTTTAATCTGCTCTATATGCTTTATAAATCAAAGTGCATCATTGTTAGTGGACAGTGTAAAATTACAAGTCAAAGGTGACCAAGGACTAAGAAATCTGCTGGAGCATAAAATGTGCTAGCTCAGGGCAGTAAAGTAGATCATCTACTAATTGGAAGGTTGGTGGTTCAATCCCCAGCTCCTCTAGACTGACATGTCAAAGTATCCTTGGGCAAGGATACTGAACCCTGAGTTGCCACTGATGCATCCATTGGAGTGCAAGTGTGTGAATGAGTGCTCAAATAGAGTATATAAGTACTAGTCAATTCTCTAGCCATGAACTTTAACTCAGGCAGTGTACAAGTTGCCAAATTGTCCTGGTAGAGGTTGTTGGGGCTTATGTTGAAAGGGGCTCCTCCTCTGCATTCTCTCTCTGCTTTTGTTTACAGGTAATTCTCCCAAAATTGTTTTTTATTTTGAATATGGTTAAAGGTGCAGTCATTTTTTTGAGGTTATTTAATAGAAAAAAAGAATATTGTACTCATAAATACACATTGATTAGTGTGTAATTACATCTTCCAACAAACTGATGCATTCTCATAAACTTATGATTAATCCATTAAAAATACATAGGAGCAGGCGTCAGTTTGTGGAAGCTGACATGTTGCCCTCTTCCTCCTCACCTCAAGCCTCATCTCCTTAACTGAAGTCAGGGCTCTAACACATGAAAAAGGTGCATAAACATGCTGATTTATTCCTGATATTGTCACAATTATTGTCAGCAGATTAGACATGTGTGTCCGGACAGCTGACAATGAGCTGGCTAAACAACAACAACAGCTGGTTATAAGCTAACATTATCAGAGTTTATTCACTAAGTGTCCAACAATGTTAGATCCACTTCAAAATTTCTCATCGACTTATATCGGACTCCTATCACAAAGTTTTACAGCCTCCTCCAGAGTGAACAGACATTGACACTAACTGAAGTAAACAGTGGACTGACAGCCCACACAGATAGGGAAAACTCAGGCAGATCCGGTCCAGAGTCACTACAGATGAATGGTGACCAGAGTTTTTGAGGTGACTCAGGAGTAAAAACGTAAAATACTGCAAACAATTTAATTGACCATATCCATTTTTTATTTCCTGATTTATTGTTAAGTGTTGATATTAAGAATAAGAATAAAAACAATTTTATTGATCCCAAAGGGAAATTCATATGTCTGACATAGTTCATCTGCTATTTGTATGAGAACTGAAAAGCCTGATGGCTGTGGGTCCGAATGATTCTCTGTATCTCTCTGTTAGGAGTCTTCCAGTACTGATGTTTTTTTGTTCCATAAAGATGTTATAAAGTGGGTGATCAGAGTTGTTCAGAATGGCTTCTAACATCTTTAGTGTGCATCTTTCCACCACCTCCCCCAGCGTGTCCAATCAATTCAATTCAATTCAGTTTTATTTATATACAGTGGGGCAAAAAAGTATTTAGTCAGCCACCAATTGTACAAGTTCTCCCACTTAAAAAGATGAGAGAGGCCTGTAATTTTCATCATAGGTATACCTCAACTATGAGAGACAAAATGAGAAAAAAAAAATCCAGAAAATCACATTGTCTGATTTTTAAAGAATTTATTTGCAAATTATGGTGGAAAATAAGTATTTGGTCAATAACAAAAGTTCATCTCAATACTTTGTTATATACCCTTTGTTGGCAATGACAGAGGTCAAACGTTTTCTGTAAGTCTTCACAAGGTTTTCACACACTGTTGCTGGTATTTTGGCCCATTCCTCCATGCAGATCTCCTCTAGAGCAGTGATGTTTTGGGGCTGTCGCTGGGCAACACGGACTTTC